>JABMCL010002010.1:655000-660000 GCA_018857735.1 Alviniconcha marisindica | reverse complement strand
CTGGACTGACCGCCCACTGCTTGTTCTCTGGACTGACTGCCCCCTGCTCCTGTCTTTCCAAGGGGAGGGTGGGAGGAGTCAGGGGTCTGCTGTAGGGGGGCTGGAAGTAGAGGTGTGGGTTTTGGGGAACTCGCATTGCCACCTGTTCCCGACAAGAAAGGTGCGACGTGATGCGTTTCTGATCCACAAGGGTCAGAACCATTCGAGAAATGAAACCCCCCTG
Source organism: Alviniconcha marisindica (assembly GCA_018857735.1). Classification (NCBI taxonomy): domain Eukaryota; kingdom Metazoa; phylum Mollusca; class Gastropoda; family Provannidae; genus Alviniconcha; species Alviniconcha marisindica. Next base: position 659,777 of record JABMCL010002010.1, on the reverse strand, counting down.
GGGTAAGGTTTGCAAATCGTAGGCTGCCAGGCTTCCTGTTCTTCCTTGAAACGTTGGGGGTATCAGGTGAACTGGAATCTCCAGAAAACTTCGGTGTGCTTGTTGTACCTTAAAACACAATAATATTGTGTTTATGCATAATGCATTTTCCAAATCAACAACTACCTAGACAGATAGGTAGACAGACAGACGGACAGACAGAGAAGTGTATGACAATCTAACCGTACTGGACTTCATCTACCAGGCATTTCTCCAAAGCCATGTGAGAGTTAGCTCAGGTGATTCAAGTACGAGTCCATGTGTCCTTTAGTTGCTGTTACAACCCTTTGTTTTCTGGTTTTAACTTTTCGAGACATTTCCAGTGTTCCGTAATAATTCTGTAAGACGGCGAATGCAACAATGCAGACAGACTTGTTCAACATTATCGGGTGGGTATATGTAGAGCCGATCTACAGCAACGGGAAACTCTTAGCCAAGCCAACAGTGAAAGCCTAGACAGGCCAACCCCACACCAAAGATATAGCCAGGCCAACGACACAGCAAAGGTATAGCCAGGCCAACGACACAGCAAAGGTATAGCCAGGCCAACGACACAGCAAAGGTATAGCCAGGCCAACGACACAGCAAAGACATAGCCAGGCCAACGACACAGCAAAGGTATAGCCAGGCCAGGCCAACGACACAGCAAAGGTATAGCAAGGCCAACGACACAGCAAAGGTATAGCCAGGCCAACGACACAGCAAAGACATAGCCAGGCCAACGACACAGCAAAGGTATAGCCAGGCCAACGACACAGCAAAGGTATAGCCAGGCCAACGACACAGCAAAGACATAGCCAGGCCAACGACACAGCAAAGGTATAGCCAGGCCAACAGTAAAAGCATAGACAATTAAGCTAACCACACAACACAGGTAGAGCCCAGACAACCTCACAGCACAGGTAGAGCCCAAATAACCTGACAAAACAGATAGAGCCAAGACAACGCCACAGCACAGATAGAGCCCAGACAACGCCACAGCACAGGTAGATCCAGGCCAACAGTAAAAGCATAGTCGATAAAAGCCAACCTCACAGCAAACGTATAGCCAGGACAACTCCATAGTAAAGGTACGGCCAAGCTAAAGCCCCAGCAAAAGTATAGCCAGGCCAATCCCACGGCAAGGGTGTAGCCAAGCCAACTCCACACAAAAAGGTATATCAAGGCCAACAACACAGCAAAGGATATAGCCAAGTCAAGGCCAGAGTGCCGGCAAGCCACAACCGAGCCAGGCCGCATCACAACAAAGCCATGACAGTCACAATAATAGCGTTTCCACAACATCAGCGTTACCAATCAGCAGGTTGTAAGCCAGGCTACCACAACCACAGCACAGCCAAACCGCACTGCATTGTTACCAGACAATAGCCACAGCCACAGCGTAGCCAGACCACAACTACAGCCAGACAATATCCACAGCAACAGCGTAGCCAGACCATAGCCACAACCACAGCGTAGCCAGGCCAAAGCCACAACCACAGCGTAGCCAGACCAAAGCCACAACCACAGCGTAGCCAGACCAAGGCCGCAACCACAGTATAGCCAGACCAAAGCCTCAACCACAGAGTAGCAAGACCATAGCCACAAACACAGCGTAGCCAGACAAAGCCACAACCACAGTATAGCCAGACCAAAGCCACAACCACAGTATAGCCAGACCAAAGCCACAACCACAGCATAGCCAGACCATAGCCACAACCACAGCGTAGCCAGACCAAGGCCGCAACCACAGTATAGCCAGACCAAAGCCTCAACCACAGAGTAGCAAGACCATAGCCACAAACACAGCGTAGCCAGACAAAACCACAACCACAGTATAGCCAGACCAAAGCCACAACCACAGTATAGCCAGACCATAGCCACAACCACAGCGTAGCCAGACAAAGCCACAACCACAGTATAGCCAAACCAAAGCCACAACCACAGTATAGCCAGACCAAATCTACAACCACAGCATAGCCGACCAAAGCCACAACCACAGTATAGCCAGACCAGAACCACAACCACAGTATAGCCAGACCATAGCCACAACCACATTATAGCCAGGCCAAAGCCACAACCACAGCGTAGCCAGAACATATCCACAATGTAACCAGACCACACCACCAGTGTAACCAGGCCACACCACCACTGTAGCCAGGCCACACCAACAGTGTAACCAGGCCACACCACCAGTGTAACCAAGCCACACCACCACCAGTGTAACCAGGCCACACCAACAGTGTAACCAGGCTACACCAACAGTGTAGCCAGGCCACACCACCAGTGTAACCAGGCCACACCAACAGTGTAACCAGGCCACACCACCAGTGTAACCAGGCCACACTACGGCGTAGCCAGACCACAAGCACACTGTAACCCAGGATACAGCCACAGCGTAGCTGATCCATAGCTGGAACAGTTTCCTCACATTAATTTGTTTCGTAGTACTCGTACTGAGTAAATGATTTGCTATTTCATGTGTTTTCATGAGTAATTTGATAATGTGCTACAGTGCTTTTTTTTAAGGTAACAATGCAGGGTGACTGAATGGGATATATATAAACGTACGAAGTTCCGATGAACGGTGTCTGCACATTTTATTCTGACACGCAGCGTAGCCAATTAGCCACAACCACAAATTTGCAAAGCCACCAGCAAGGCACAGCTAAGCCTAAGGCCAAGCTATAGACACAGTTAAAGGAAACCATGCACATCAAGGACCGTACGTGTTTATGTCAGCTCACCCTCAAACGACAACAAATATTATAATTTGGCTTTATCGTATGTGTGTGCGTGTGTATGTGCGTGCGCGCACATGTGTGTGTGTGTGTGTGTGTGTGTGTGTGTGTGTGTGTGTGTGTTGTGACAGTAATGTTTACAAGTAAGAGGAACCTGTCGCACGTGCTGCTGTTTCCCTCGCCCTACGCTGGGTGACTCTCCAGTTTTCAGACACGGAGCACCAGCAGTCAAAACACTCTAAACAATGTATTATATCACACACAGATTGCACCAGCAGTCAAAACACTCTAAAGCAATATTGTATCACACACAGATTGCACCAGCAGTCAAAACACTTTAAAGCATTATTATATCACACACAGAGGCAAGCTTACATGCGTACAGACAGACAGACAGGCAGGCGGGCAAGCAGACACACAAGGAGGCAGATAAAAACAGACAGACAGGCAGACACACAGACAGGCAGACACACAGACAGACAGACAGGCAGGCAAGCAGACGCACAAGGAGGCAGAGAAAAATAGACAGGCAGACACACAGGCAGGCAGACACACAGGCAGGCAGGCAGACACACAGGCAGGCAGGCACACAGGCAGGCAGGCAGACACACAGGCAGGCAGGCACACAGGCAGGCAGACATAAAGGCAGGCAGGCAGACACACAGGCAGGCAGGCAGAAACACAGGCAGGCAGACAGACACACAGACAGGCCAACACATAGACGGACATGCAGGCAGGCAGACACACATGCAGACAGGCAGACAGACACACATGCAGGCAGGCAGACACACAGGCAGACTGGCAGACACACAGGCAGGCAGGCACACAGGCAGGTAGGCAGGCAGACACACAGGCAGGCAGGCAGGCAGACACACAGACAGGCCAACAGATAGACGGACATGCAGGCAGGCAGACACACAGGCAGTCAGGCACACACAGACAGCCCAACAGACAGACGCAGATAGACAGGCAGGCAGGCAAGCAGACACACAGACAGGCAGGCAGGCAGGCACACACACACACACACACACAAACACGCGCACGCACGCACGCACGAACGCACGTACTCACACACACACACACACACACACACACACACACACACACACACACACACACACACACACACACACTGACACACACACAGGCCGACAGGCTGGCAAGCAGGTTGACAGATAAAGGCAGACAGACACGCAAGAAGGTAGGCAGCCACAAAGACAGAAAGACAGATACACAGACTGGCCGATATAGCAAGACAGATAAGCAGGCAGGCAAACAGAAGCAGAAACAGACAGGCAGGCAGAGAGACAGAGAAAAACAGACACTCAGACAGAAACACACACACACACACACACACACACACACACACACACACACAGAGGCAGATAAGGCAGACACGCAGACAGACAGAGCGGAAAGCAAACAGACACTCAGGCAGGACAGATAGAGAGGAATACAAACAGACACACAGACAGACACAGAGGAAGATACTGTGCAGGAAAACTGACCTGTGGGAAACGAATGAGACCAGAAATCCTCGACGTTGCTTTCTTCGTTCACATTCCACGAACCGCCCGTGTGGTCGCCGTCAGTGCCGGAGTGCTCCGATTTTTCTTCAGTGCTTCCACCGCGGTCTCCCCAGGTGAGGTCCTCTTTCGGTGGCCCAAACTGAAATAAGCGCGAATAGCCGGAAAGTGGACCAAACACGAACCCCGGGCGCTGTTGGTCAGCAGTGCCGGTGTTCTCGGATGGTGGTGAAGGACTCGTTTTCTCCACTGTCCTCTCCTCCTCAGCTGTTCCTTGCCCTGTGGTGGACGCTGTCGTCGTGTCAGCAGCAGTGTCTCCTTCACTTCCAGCCGATGCCGAAGCTGGCTGCGCTGGAGACTGATCCTGGGTCTGATCTTTTTCCGAGTCCGTGTTCATTTTCTGTGCCGTATTAGTCACGGAGTGTGGGGAAAACCCTGAAGAACAAGAAGAGAAAGAGGGCACCGGATTAGTTTAAATCTCTGTCACTTACT
>JABMCL010002010.1:637500-650000 GCA_018857735.1 Alviniconcha marisindica | reverse complement strand
TATATATATATATATATATATATATATATATATATATATATATATATATATATATATATAATATATATATGTCAAAAGACAGCAAAGACTGAATCCATGCTTTGTACACATATATGTCCCCCAAAAAGCAGCAAAGACTGAATCCATACTTCGTACATACATATATATATATATATATGTCAAAAGACAGCAAAGACTGAATCCATGCTTCGTATACATATGTCCAAAGACAGCAAAGACTGAACTGGATGGTTCAGTGGTTTGAGCGCTGGACTCGTGATCGAAAGGTCCAGGGTTCGAGTACCGGCAGGAGAGGCGGGTGAATTTTCTTCTCCAGGGTCCACTGTCTGTGCTGACTCTTATTTCGGTATCCGTTCCACACCCGTGTTACCGCAGTAGCACGTAAAAGAGCCCAGTCATTCTGCCAGAAGTGCAGGTGGCAGGTTACAGCTAAACACGCATGCACCTTACGTGACGTAGTGCATGGTTGTATGGTGTACACTGAACGCGCCGAGACGGCAGCAGTTTCACCACCACCGCCATTTAACATCGAAACAGCGTTGTAAGCCGTACACCACTTCGGTGGGTAATCAAAAACGCGCTATAAAAACCTAGTCACTCATTTAGAATCACACGCGACAAGAGCGCTGTGAGTCTGCTCGAGAGCGGAGAATAGCTCTATATAAAAGCAATCAACAACAACAACAACAACAACAACAACCCGTGCCTCGTACACATATCTGTCAAAAGAAAGCAAAGGCATACACAGATGCCACGTACACATATCATATAGCCAACCTGTCAAAATCAGCAAACACTGACACATATGTCACGTACCTTCTTTTCTTGTTTTTTCAAACGGTGAACTCACCTCAGTTTGGGTTTTCACTGTACCTGGATCTAACGGGCAAAGCAAGAGACACGGCTACGTCACCCAATTTCCAGTTTTGCCAGAAGAACTGCTTTGGCGGTGTAAAGTCTCGTCTCCCAACAGAAACAGAAACCGATCTCGCTTCCGTCAAGACGTCTGTTCACGGGAGAGGGCGTCAGTGGGTTGTACGGTTTGACTGGTAGCCATTGTCAATGGCGAGTACGGTATTTATAGAGCGTTACACTGAACTGAAAGTAGACTTCCTCCGATAAACCCGTATGACTCATATCCGTGTCATTGGAGGTATCGGTCAAGAAACCAGGACATATATTTACGTATTTATTTTGTGTGTTTTTGCTTGTTGTTGTTAGTGGCGGTGGTGGTGGTGGTGGTGGTGGTGGTGTGCGTGTGTGTGTGTGTGTGTGTGTGTGCACGGTATAAAAAGACTTGAAGTTTTGTTGCTATTTTGCATTCAAAGTTTAGTGTACCTATGTGAAAAACAACTCACACAATGGGGTTTCTTCACGGTTGACCGTGAAATAAACCCTCGCTGTGTACAAGTAGTGTCGTAGTCAAGACTCGCTGGCTACGACAAAACAAATCGTGCTTCTTATATCTCGGTAAACCACCCAGACACACTGGATAGGGTCAATTCTGTTTACATGCATTCAGTTCTCAAAGAGATCCAAAACAGTGTTTCCTATATTATGACCACCGTTATGACAGTTAGACGAGTGAATTCTTTATTTTTCTCTTATTCCCGAAGGAGTCCTTGATTCTTAAACTCTTGATCCCCCCCCCCCCCCCCAACCACCCCCCACCCCCCTCCCATCCCCCTGCTATTTGCCACTAGCTGTTTCCATCGAGTCACGTACACAGACCGCATAGCCTGTCTGTTCAAGTCAGCAAAGACTGATACACATGTTGTGTACACATATCTATCAAAATCAGCAAAGACTGATACACATGATATGTACACATATCTGTCAAAAACAGCAAAGACTGATACACATGATTTGTACACATATCTGTCAAAAACAGCACAGACTGATACACATGCTATGTACACATACCTGTCAAAAACAGCACAGACTGATACACATGCTATGTACACATATCTGTCAAAAACAACAAAGACTGATATACATGCTATGTACACATATCTGTCAAAAACAGCACAGACTGATACACATGATATGTACACATATCTGTCAAAAACAACAAAGACTGATACACATGATAGGTACACATATCTGTCAAAAACAACAAAGACTGATACACATGCTATGTACACATACCTGCCAAAATCAGAAAAGAATGATACATGATTATATCACGTACCTCTTTTCAGTAGTCAAACGGTGAACTCACCTCAGTTTGGGTTTTCACTGTACCTGGATCTAACGGGCAAAGCAAGAGACACGGCTACGTCACCCAATTTCCAGTTTTGCCAGAAGAACTGCTTTGGCGGTGTAAAGTCTCGTCTCCCAACAGAAACTAAAACCGATCTCGCTTCCGCCAAGACGTCTGTTCACGGGAGAGGGCGTCAGTGGGTTGTACGGTTTGACTGGTAGCCGTTGTCAATGGCGAGGACTGTAGTCATAGAGCGTTTCACTGAACCGAAAGTAGACTTCCTCCGATAAACCCATGTCCACAGTATGACTCATATCCGTGTTTCCGATATTATGACGATATGACGACCGTTATGACAAATTAAAAAGAGTGAATTCTTTACTTTTCTCTTATTCCAGGAGTCCTTGATTCTTAAACTTTGAATAAAAATGCAGTTCACAAAATGCAGTCCTCACACAGTGATTGATGTAGTTTTGTGGTTTCACATTTTGTTAATGATATTTACTTTTCAGTTTCATTCATATTTGTGCTTCTGTGTTCTGAGAGGAAAATAACACTAACGGACAAGTAACTGAATAAATCATTAAATGTCTACTTGATTTTTATTACCATTTATGAAAGGTTTTGTTAAATAAGCATATAAAGAGATTGACCTGAACTGTTTCTGCTTCCTCTTTTAAAACTGTCCTCATAAAACACCTGCTCAAAAACTATTTTTTACACCTCTTTTGCTCAATCTCTTCATTTCCTTTATCACTTAACTCTGTGTGTGTGTGTGTGTGTGTGTGTGTGTGTGTGTGTGTGTGTGTGTGTTGTAAATCACTTTACACACCCATTTTATATCTTTATTATTAATATTACTAACTGAATTAAACTTAAGTAGTCCATATATTCAAAGTGTTGATCTACATCTTTACAAGTCTATAATAATGTGTAGGTGAAGAAATTGCAAATTGTACAAATCTCCCTCTCCTCCTCACCTCCCTCCCTCTCTCTGGCTCAGTGGTATGAGAAAAAATCTTCTTCCACTCACTTTGTTCAGATGTTTAATTGGATCAGTCATAATGAGATATGTATTGTAAACCATTTCAATGTTTAGGTACTTGTATTTCTAGTAAAGAGTTCAAGTCCCTGGCTTGTAACTTACAAAACTGAATGCAGAAGCAGAAAAATACTGCCATACATTACATAATTTCAAAATAAATGGGACAAGAACTAAAGTTTCATCTAGTAGAGTAGCAGTGTTCTCTGACATTGTACAGTGTACATATTCATCCTTCATGAGAATTTATATAGACAAACTGATAGGCAATGCCATTTGTTAAAATGCAGGTTAGGTTGGCTGTTGATGAATTAACTTTATGAATTAATTTGTCAATGCTGGTAGCCATGTGTGATTATTTATGTCACTTATTGTAAGTTGAACATTTCCCACTCTTCTTTGAGTAGCTGTGCTCACTGTCTTTGAAGGAATCACTAGTCAAGCAGCTTAGGATCATATTCAAAAGACTCATACCTGGAGTCTGACAGTGTGTGTGTGTGTTGTGTGATGATTGTTACAAATAAACATATGATTTTAAATGTAGTCTTAGTTATTAAATTATACTTGGGATGTGAATTGATTTGATCAAATTGTATCATTAGTTAGGGTGGGGCAGCAAGGTCTTCAGTGCTGCATTTATGTGTAATACTTGGTTGTTGCTACAACTATTATGAGTTGTGCCTGTTTCTGTGTGTGTTTAGTGTGAGTACAGCAGCTGTTTACCTGTGTGTTTAGTGTGAATATGCCTGTTGACCTGTCTTTATACTTTTGTCTATTCTTACTCTCTCTCTCTCTTTATTTTATTTTTATATATTCCATTTTCATCAGTATTTTATTTACATTTACTTCTACGTGTTCTTTCTTTGCTGGTTTCCTTATATATATATAATATTATTCTCTCTCTCTCTCTCTCTCTCTCTCTCTCTCTCTCTCTCTCTCTCTCGTGCTCTCTCTCTCTCTCTCTAAATGATGCCTGTAATTTTATATTTACTCATCAGTAGCTTAGTAAGGACTAGTTGTTAGCTTTTTGACTGAACCTAAACTACAATCCTTGTAAAATAAAGTTTTCAAGTTCAAGTTCTCTCTTCAGTCTTTCTCTTTTATCCCTTTTGAAGCCCATCTAATGAAATTGCTCCTCATTGTGGGAAAATAAAGTATGATAGATTACAACGGACAAGTTCTGCCTTTGTGCCCCTGACCAGCTGTCCATTTTGGGGAGATGCGGCTTTGTGAGTTCGTGAGGAGTGCAGGAAACGAGGTGTGAAAGTCGATGGACGTGAAAAAGACCTTGTTGAGAGGTAAGTTGCACAATCTTTGAAGAATGCTAGGTCTGTAGATCTGATTACTGTGACTGCCGACTGGGCACGTCTTTGTTTTGATTAGTGTTTGTTTTTGCTGCTGTGATTTCTCTTATTTCTAACTTTATTTCATACTTTATGTTGTTGCTCACTGTTTCCGGCTCCAGTTATTTTACTCTCAAACATCTATTTTTTTATTTATTTTTTGTCTTTCAGGAAGTTTGACTCATACTCTGAGAGTGTGAATGTTTAGTAGGCCTACTCCCCCCCCCCCCTTACTTTTCTTTTTTGTTTGTAGCCCCTGCCCCACATGTGCCAGAATAGTTGGTATTTACTGGGTGTTATATACATATTTATCGATATATATAGAGAAAAAAAAAATGTGGATAACATTTTCCATCTCGATGTACATTATGTGTGTATGCTTGTTCAGCGCTTTGAGCCGCAGGGTAGGCGCTTTACAAATTTCAGTTATTATTATTATATCTTTATGTGGACGAACATATCAGACCGAAACAGCCATGTGGGGAGACACGTTTTATTCAGTCCCTCTTCCAGTGACATTAGTATTACATGGGCTACTTCCCTTGCATCCTCTCTTCCCCCCCTCTCTCTCTCTCGAGAGAGAGAGAGAGAAAATTGCCAGAGACAATGCATTCGTCAAAACAATGGTCGGCAGACTCCAGGCCTTTCTTGATAACCACTTCAAACATGCTTTGCTGTAGGTGCATTTGTTTAGAACCTTTGCTGATGCTGACAAGTCTTGCAGAGAATCAGATGAAAATTGATAAGATCATTCAAAGTGTTTTGAGTCTCTGGCAATTTTCATCATCATCATGCTTCAGAAGATTATGTACATTATCAATTTATGATCAGCTTATGGCAACATTTCTCTTCTCAGTATATTTCAGCTAAGCAACATTGTCCATCACCCCTATCGGTCTGTACAGTGTGTGCATGTGGGCATCTTTTGAATAACTGTTTTATATTGTAAGGCACTTAGAGCTTTCAAGGACTTGTCTACATTATGTGTTAGCTTTTTCTGTTTTCTTATATACATTTTTATTGCTTATAACATTTCCATCTTGATGTACATTATGTGTGTTATACTATGCTTGTTCAGCGCTTTGAGCCGCAGGGTAGGCGCTTTACAAATTTCCATTATTATTATTATTAGGACTGGAAGTGGAACTAAGTAACAATAGCATAAATCTCAGCAAATGATTAATATGAACTCAAGCAGTAACGTTTCTGTCCAAACTGTCCTGTGAAGCAACAGATTCACACACACATGCTGACGCAATCAATCATCACAATCAATCATGAGTTCAGTTTTCAGTTTTATTATTTTTAAAAACTGGCATACTCCAGAATTTGCATAATATATTTACAAACAGAATCACTGACACTGATACAAACACACCTTTACCACATCAGCATCATTAATTTCAAATATTCATTACAGTGTATGACTACAATAAAACAAGCAATCTGAAATGTTATCTTTCAACTTGAATGTATGTAATGATATGACCATAGGGTATTGTGTTGATCATTAATAATTGTTCTGAAATCTTGAGCAAGGCCAATGACCTGTCACTGCATCTGAGACTGAACACTTCAGACTTGTAACAGTAGCTGCAATGAATGTAAATAGTGTACAGTGTGTTGAGCTAAAAATAAATATGTTGAACCAAATGTTTACAGTTCTGTTGTAATCTCTTAATTTTATTATCACATCCATAATCATATACAACAACTTTAAAGTGACGTACAACATCAATGTTTAGATACATGTTATAGAATATTGTTTAACTGTTAGTGTTTCAATGCTAGTGTTACTATCAATGGCAAGTATACAATATCACAGGAACAGTTACACCTGTCCCCTCACAGGTGTATCACTATCAGTTATCAAAAGTAACATGTCACTGATATGACACACAGAACAAGAAGAGACTAAATGCCGTGAAATAACTCAGAATTGAAGATTTTGTTTGAAAATGCTCTGTTGTTTTACTATTTAATTTGCATGAGGGATTGTGGAACGGAAACATTCAAACACTAACGCTGTTGCATTTATCAAAATTTATCTTCTGAAGGGCCTAAAATGTAAGATCAATGGAGCATTTTAAAACAATCCTCAGATTCAGATTTTGATTTCTTCATTATTGTGACATTTGTTTAAATTTAGAATTCTAGAAGTATAACGTTAATTAATTTTGAGAAATATAGTCCCTTTACAAATGTTCTGCTTCCTTGTAGGAGAAAACATGAACAGTGATATTACACAAATATATATATATATAATTATATGACTGACCAGTTCTACACTTGCTAAAGCCGTCGTGGTTCAGGAGGTTGTGATCTATGTGCAGCCTGAAGATAGTCACCTGCTCAGTCTGGTCTGGACAAAGCACGAGCCTTTCCTATGACTATGTACAGACTGAAAGGAAGCGGTCTTGTTGGCATGGTTACGGGCGTTCGGCCGAAGACTTGGCTGTGATGGGCGGCGTTGATGGGATGACGACACTGTCGTTTCCAGGGCAGGCTCCTGTGTTTCACCTAGTCATGCACAGGACGGTGGCTCGGAGAAAAGCACCTGTTTAGTGTAAAGTGACATGAACTCAGTGGTACAGAGCGTATAATTCGCTGGGGTTTGATCCTCAGTCACTGATCTAGAATATATCGACAGCGACTATGTTGCTCAGGCTGAAACTGAGTGGCCGCCGCCGTGTTGCACGTCCCAACTACAGATCTAAATAAGCACACACACACACACACACACGTGTAAGCCCCCCACCCCCCACCCCGCACCCCCTTCTCCACCACCACCACCACCCACACCCCCAACAGAAGAAGAAAAGCCAGAATAACGTTTTACAGACAGCCTCAAAGTGCAATACTGACTGAAAGTTTGTAAACTGCGTCATACCAAGGGAGGTGACTCTGAAACTCACCTCCAGTAAGTGGCTCTCTGAACACTCTAGCTGAGGCCACTCTTGCGGAGCTTTTGTTGGCAATGTTCAAATATTGCCTTGAATTCTTTGGCTGTCTCAATTTTCTGCAAAATAAAGAAAAGGAAAAATGCATCTGCTGGTCAAAATGTGCACAGACACGAATGTTTCCATGTGAAAACAACTAGCATCCTAAAGATGTTGAATTTTGAGTGTGCGTGTGCGTGTGTGTGTGTGTGTTTTATACACGAACCAATGTGTTGTAGCCATAAACAGCAAACACTATCAGCCACAGCTACGAAGCACGACAAACAATACAACAGAGCACGGACTCGAAACAATACACTAACAAACACGCAAAATATGCATCAGTACATGACGCCGCGTTTGAGAAAGCGAGAGACAGAGACTGACTTTGACAGAGACTGACAGAGGCAGACAGAGACAGACAGAGGCAGACAGATACTGACTGAGGCAGACAGAGACAGACAGAGGCACACAGAGAAGACGGAGACTCAGTGACAGAGGCAGAGACTGACAGAGACTGACAGAGGCAGATACAGACTGACCGGCAGAGACAGAGACTGACAGAGGCAGATACAGACTGACAAAGTCAGACAGAGACTGACAGTGGCAGACAGAGACTGACAGAGGCAGACAGAGACTGACAGTGGCAGACAAAGCCTCACAGAGGCAGACAGAGACTGACAGAGGCAGACAGAGACTGACAATGGTTGACATAGGCAGACAGAGACTGACAGAGACTGACAGAGGCAGACAGAGACTGACATAGACAGAGACCGACAGAGACTGACAGAGGCACACAGAGACTGCCAGTGCCAGACAGAGACTGATAGAGGCTGACAGACAGACAGAGGCAGACAGAGACTGACAGAGGCAGACAAAAACTGACAGAGACTGACAGAGGCAGATAGAGACAGACAGAGGCAGACAGAGACTTACAGAGGCATACAGAGACTGACAGAGGCATACAGAGACTGACAAAGACTGACAGAGGCAGACAGAGGCAGACAGAGACTGACAGAGGCAGACAGAGACAGACAGAGAAGACAGAAACTGACAGAGGCAGACAGAGACTGACAGAGGCAGACAGAGACTGACAGAGGCAGACAGAGAAGACAGAGACTGACAGAGGCAGGCAGAGACTGACAGAGGCAGGCAGAGACTGACAGAGGCAGACAGGGACAGACAGAGACTGACAGAGGCAGACAGGAACTAACAGTGGCAGACAGAGGCAGACAGAGACTGACAGGGACAGACAGAGACTGACAGAGGCAGACAGGGAGTAACAGTGGCAGACAGAGGCAGACAGGCCAAAGCAGCATGTTCCAAACACGTGCACACTTCAAAAAGGGCCCCTGCAGGAGGAAAGGGCACTGAATGACCTGGAACCTGACAGCAAACTGTTCCACTCGCGGGTAGTTGTGGGCGTAGTCCGAGGCCACCCAGCACCAGATGGACTGGTAGGAGGCCATGGGCTTAAGCTTGATGCTGGTGGAGATGAGGTGGTTGCAGCCCACCTTCAGCACCTTCTCGCAACGCATCAGCACTCGGAACAGTACTGCAGACAGGAGGAAAGCGTCGACGGGTAAAAATGAAGAGACAGGGGGAAGGGGGGGGGCCTTGGAAGGGATAAAGGAAGGGAAAGCCAGGCCATGCTGATGGAAGGGAAAGCCAGGCCATGCTGATGGAATGGAAAGAAAGCCAGGCCAAGCTGATGGAAGGGAAAGCCAGGCCATGCTGATGGAAGGGAAAGCCAGGCCATGCTGATGGAAGGGAAAGCCAGGCCATGCTGATGGAAGGGAAAGCCAGGCCATGCTGATGGAAGGGAAAGCCAGGCCATGCTGATGGAAGGGAAAGCCAGGCCATGCTGATGGAAGGGAAAGCCAGGCCATGCTGATGGAAGGGAAAGCCAGGCCATGCTGATGGAAGGGAAAGCCAGGCCATGCTGATGGAAGGGAAAGCCGGGCCATGCTGATGGAATGGAAAGAAAGCCAGGCCATGCTGATGGAAGGGAAAGCCGGGCCATGCTGATGGAATGGAAAGAAAGCCAGGCCATGTTGATGGAAGGGAAAGCCGCGCCATGCTGATGGAATGGAAAGAAAGCGAGGCCAAGCTGATGGACGGGAAAGCCAGGCCATGTTGATGGAAGGAAAAGCCAGGGCATGTTGATGGAGCTGATGTATTGCTGGCCACCTCAGCACCTGTTCACAACGCATCAGCACTCGGAACAGCACTGCAGACGGAAGGGAAGCGTCAACGGGTGAAAATAGAACGGGAAGGGATATAGGAAGGGAAAGGCCATGCTGAGGGAGATGACGTATAGCTGGCCACCTGAGCACCTGCTTGCCACGCATCATCGCTCGGTACAACACTGCAGGCGGGTGGAACACGTAAGCAGGCACAAAGAGAACTGGAAGGACGGGGAAGGAGTGGAGCGGCGCCGGAAGGAAAACGACAAGCTGATGGAGATGAGGCTATCTTCAACACCTGCTTGCCACTCGAAGCAGCACTGCACACGGGGTGGGCAACGTGATGTGGAAAGAAGAGCGAGGGAAGACAGGAAAGAAACAGGAGCAGCGCTGCACACGAGGTGGACATGAAGAAGACAGAAGAGAGACAGGAAAGTAACAGAACAGCACTGCACACGAGGTGGACATGAAGAAGAGAGAAGGAAGACAGGAAAGTAACAGAACAGCACTGCACACAGCACTATACACGAGGTGGACATGAAGAAGCGAGAAGAGAGACAGGAGAGTAACAGAACAGCACTGTACACGAGGTGGACATGAAGAAGCGAGAAGGACGACAGGAGAGTAACAGGACAGCACTCCACACGAGGTGGACATGAAGAAGCGAGAAGGACGACAGGAAAGTGACAGAACAGTACCGCACACAGCACCGCACACGGGGTGAACAACGCGATGGGGATAGAAGAGAGAGGGAGGACAGGAAAGAAACAAGCACGGGTGAAAACGGAAGCTGATCCATGCTTGGTGGAAATAAGGTCATGGAACGTGTACGCTACCTTCAGCGTCTCCTCGTGGCGATCAGCACACGCGGTTCTACAGGACATTGAGGTCGTACAGAACAACAGTCTTACAGGAAGGGGACAGTGAGGTCTTACAGAACAATAGTCTTACAGGAAGGGGGACACTGAGGTCTTACAGAATAATAGTCTTACAGGAAGGGGGACAATGAGGTCTTACAGAACAATAGTCTTACAGGAAGGGGGACAATGAGGTCTTACAGAACAATAGAACTTACAGGAAGGGGGACATTGAGGTCTTACAGAACAATAGTCTTACAGGAAGGGGGACAATGAGGTCTTACAGAACAATAGTCTTACAGGAAGGGGGACAATGAGGTCTTGCAGAACAATAGTTTTACAGGAAGGGGGACACTGAGGTCTTGCAGAACAATAGTCTTACAGGAAGGGGGACAATGAGGTCTTACAGAACAATAGTCTTACAGGAAGGGGGACAATGAGGTCTTACAGAACAATAGTCTTACAGGAAGGGGGAAGACGGGACAATGAGGTCTTACAGAACAATAGTCTTACAGGAAGGGGGACAATGAGGTCTTACAGAACAACTGTCTTACAGGAAGGGGGAAGACGGGACAATGAGGTCTTACAGAACAATAGTCTTACTGAACAATAGTCTTACAGGAAGGGGGAAGACGGGACATTAAGGTCTTACAGAACAATATAGTCTTACAGGAAGGGTGAAGACAGTACAATGGGGTTTACAGTAAACATGGTGCTTAACGTCCACAGAAACCATGAGGCTTATTAGGGACGGGGAGAAGGGGGGGGGGGGGTATGGAGGTAGGGGGAGAGGCAGATTGTATACCTATCGCTACACTGTCACCACCAGAATGACTTCTGCATTAAGATGGGCAGCGATGAGCGCCATTTTAATGTTTCATAATTGTGAGGGACAAAGTCACAAGACAGTATCCACAGACCACAACTTTTGAAGTGAAAGGGGAGCCGAAGCAGATTCGAACCGAGGTCCTTTTGCTTACCAGCCTAACGCCTTACCGCTAGGCCAAACCGGCTGACAGGCCTTACAGGACGAGGACGAGGGTTAAATAGGACAGGGCACGGGAGTCTTACAGAACTGACATGACAATAGAGTCTTACCGGACAATGGGGTTTTATAAAAAGGGGCATCAGGACTCCGTGGTCTTGCACAACATTGGGGCTTACGGGACTGGGGGCAAGAGGACACGGTGTGGGGGGGTGGGGGGTCTTACAGGACAAGGTGACACAGAAAAGGGGGCCTTGCTGGACAAAAGTTTCTGATAGGACAATGGGGTTTTATAGGACAAAGGGGTCTTATAGGACATGGGGTCTTACAGGACAGAGGGTCAGGGGGTCAGGACACGGGGGGGTCTTGCAAAACAAGAAGGAGTCACAGACAAAGGGGGCCTTGCTGGACAAAAGTATCTTTGGGACAATGGGGTTTTATAGGACAATCAGGATCTTACAGGACAATGGGGTCTTATGGGACAATGGGGTCTTATAGGACAAGGGGCTCTTATAGGACACAATTTGTCTTACAGGACAAGGGGGTCTTACAGGACGGAGGGTCAAGGGATCAGGACACTGGGGGCCTTGCAGAACAAGAAGGTGTCACAGAAAAAAAAGGGGGTCTTATTGGACAAAAGTATCTTTAGGACAATGGGGTCTTATAGGATAATGGGATCTTACAGGACAATGGGATCTTACCGGACAATGGGATCTTACAAGACAATGGGTTTTTATAGGACAATAGGATCTTACAGGACAAGGGGTCTTATGTGACAAAGGGGTCTTGCAGGACAAGAGGGTCTTATGTACCGCGAGCTCGTAAATGTTTATGGGGTTTAGCGCTATACACAGGACAAGGGGGTCTAACAGAACAAGGCCTGAGAGTCTTATAGGACAGTGGGGTCTTAGAGGACATGGGGGT
>JABMCL010002010.1:592500-632500 GCA_018857735.1 Alviniconcha marisindica | reverse complement strand
CGTTAACATGTCTCATTATGAACCCGTGTCTCATTATCTGTTATTGCGTAATATTTGTTAAAGTGAATACAAAATGTACAAAAAAAGAAAAAGATTAAAACAAACAAACATGCTTGCTGTCAAATTGCTTCATGTTAACATGTCTCATTATGTACCCGTGTCTGATTATTAGTCACTGCTTCTCCTTGTCCAGACGCTGGATGTGGTCGTTCTGCTCACCCCACTTCTTGTTAACATTTGATTTTGAACTCACCAATCAGTCGCTGCTTCTCCTTGTCCAGACGCTGGATGTGGTCGTTCTGCTCACCCCACTTCCTGTTAACATTTGATTTTGAACTCACCAATCAGTCGCTGCTTCTCCTTGTCCAGACGCTGGATGTGGTCGTTCTGCTCACGCCACTTCCTGGCCATGGACTCCAGGCCGTCGGCCTTCTCTGTGCGCCAGCAATGGGAAAACTCGCTGTTTAAGCATCATGGAGACTGAGACTCGTTCACTCCGATCAATCACTCCCAAAACGTTCGCTCGCAGACTGTTTATACATGCACCGTTTACACCCCAATCGTCCTTTCTACGACCGTTCACACATAAATCGTCCTCTCTACGACCGTTCACACCCACACCGTCCACTCTATGACCGTTCACACCACGACCGTCCACTCTACGACTGCTCACACCCACACCGTCAACACACACACCATCCAATCTACAACCGTTAACACCCACACCATCCAATCTACGACCGTTCACACCCACACCATCCACTCTACGACCGTTCACACCCACACCGTCCACTCTATGACCGTTCACACCCACACCGTCCACTCTATGACCGTTCACACCCCGACCGTCCACTCTACGACCGTTTACACCCACACCATCCAATATACGACCGTTAACGTCCACACCATGCCACTCTACGACTGTTTACACCCCAACCGTCCTCTCTACGACCGTTCACACCCAAACCATGCCACCCTACAACCGTTCACACCCACACCGTCCACTCTACGACCGTTTACATCCCTGCCATCCACTATACGACCGTTCACACCCAAAGCTTCCCCAAACGTTAATCCATGCGTCAGATGCCTCTACCTATGCCACAACGATAACTGTCTGTAATATAGAGTACTCATCTGTTCCCTACAGCTGTCTAAGACAAATATTGAAACCATTTCAAAGGTAAGAGTGGAGGGGGGCGCATATACATCGGTTTGCCCAAATCATCAGACACCGTTGAAGCTGCATGGGGGGTAGAGTTCACACTTACTGGCCAGCAGGTCTTTTTCCTCCTCTAGCCTCGCAATGATCCTGTCCTTGGAGCGGAGACGTTCTTGCATGGCCTCGCAATGGGCTGAAACGCAGAGATGATGATGATGAAGTGATGCTTTATGTCCCCAGATGTCAGTTGACATATTAGGGACAAGTTGTGACCAATGCCGAAGCACGGTGCAATAAATCTTTACGTCCACGGAAACCAGAAGGCTCGTTAGGACGGACAGTCCAGGACGTCCACCTCGACTCTCACACAGCTCCTGAACCATGAAACGCAGAGAGGTAATTAGCATATTTATGTAGCCACGCGAGGTTTCCATCGAAGCCTTCAGCAGCAGAGGGCCCTCATCTGGGGATTGGAGGAGGGATGTAGTGGTGGTCTCTCCTGCGGGGACGCTCACTCAGTCTGGCTCTGCGACTTAGCTAACACCGTCGTCAGAGTGAACCAAGAAGAAGAAGAAGAATTCATTTTATATAGTGCCTCAACAACAGTTATGTGACTTCTTAGCGCTGTGCAAATCAACAAATGTAATATCCGAAAACGCACATCAATATGTTACTTAAATTAGCCTAAAAGAACAATTTAAAATGATAAATTCAATCTATCTATACATATATCAATACACACATTTATTTTAAGACATAGCATCTAGAATATACAACTTGAACAATGCTTACAATGTTGTTTTCATGTTAAATAAAATATGATAAAACAATAAATGTAAAACTAGTAGTAAAACAATAATTACACATAATTTATTTGCTCTGCACCCCTTCTCCTCTCTCTCTCTCTCTCTCTCTCTGGGGAAAATGTGATGTCCTGCTTATGCTGATCAAATCAGAAGTGGCATCGCATTATTCAGCATTGGTAATTGAGTTCATATCAGATGCAGCACGCACTTTGGGAGAGATGGGGTGTATAAACTGGTTCAGTTCCATGGAATAGGTTTGAAAATGAGAATAATGACTATCATAGTATTAACAGTTATAATGCACACACACACACGGGCACGCGGGGGGCGGGATGGGGAGGGGGGGGGGGCATGTATATACGGACATCCAGGTAACTGACAAACAATCAATAAGACATATATGCCTAGATCGACACACACATGACGTTACTCACACTCCGAGCATCGTTTTTCGGCACCTTCCGCCAAATTCTGCCAGATTTAGTTACGCCACTGAAGGGGCACTCTTTATCTCCGCGCAGCTGTCCAGCGACGCGGTCAGCGCCCTCCGAAAGGTTTGGGTATTCATAAGACTGTGGAAGCAACCTAGCGCCTAAGCACGCACGTAAACATGAGACGCATCCACCTCGGGTAAAAAAGAAGAAGTTCCGTCTCGATTCAAACGATTTTGGCTTTATTTGAGCTGGCGTAAGCAACATGGCAACATAAAACAGACGTCTGATGTAATTTGAGTTGTTTGTAACAAACTAACTACTGTCTGAGCACCAACAAAAAACTGCTCGTTAGCTGACACTTTTCTGGAACCTATGGCGTAACTAAATACGGCAGTGGTTGAAGGAAGAATATCGTAAACCAGTGTTTGGAGTTTGGACGTTACTGTGGAGTTCAAAGTGTATAGGCCTAGCTACCACTATTTCTCACTGACCTTGACTGCAACCGACAACAGCAGAAGAACTCTCTGCTTTCCACGCCGTTCCCTGTGATGACAGTGCAGACTGGAACTGAGTGACGTCAGGCGGCGGACTACCACCTACTCCTGAGTCCACTGGTGAAGACATGAGGGACGGGGAGACCTTGCTGTCGCCAAACCTCTTCCCTCCCTCTGAATACTCTGGGGAAGCTGGGGACAAGGAGAAACCCGTCAGTCTGCTGCTGCTGCTGCTTGTCCCTAGGCTCCACACAGAAGGGAGCGAGGTCAGGGGCGTGGACACAGAATGGAGCGAGGCCAGGGGCGTGAACACAGAAGGGAGCGAGGTCAGGGGTGTGGACACAGAATGCAGCGAGGTCAGGGGTGTGGACACAGAATGGAGCGAGGCCAGGGGCGTGGACACAGAAGGGAGCGAGGTCAGGGGTGTGGACACAGAATGCAGCGAGGTCAGGGGAGTGGAGCAGCTTGTCCCTAGGCTCCACACAGGATAGAGCGATGTCAGCGAAGTGGAGCTGCTTGTCACTGGGCTCCGCACAGAATGGAGCGAGGCCAGGGGCGTGGACACAGGATGGAGCGAGGTCAGGGGCGTGGAAACATTCCCAGGCGGAGTACCCCCTACACCAGGCAGCGTGGAGGGTGGTGTTGAAGAACCAAAGAGGATTTTAGGGTCGTGAGAATAACCCCCACTCCCCGATACTTTGGGGTCGGGGCGTGAGGTTACGGAAGTGGGGACGTCAGCGGATAAACCGCCCCCTTCAGCTTGCTTTCCGAAGGATGGGGTCCAGAATGAGACGACATTGTGTGACTCCTCCCCGCTCCTTGAATCTTCGGTGGCGGACTGTGACGTCTTGGGCGTGGAATCATCTCTGAATGCACCACCCACCGTCGGCTTGCCAGAGAATGGGGCCGAGAAATGAAAGTGGAATTCAGGATCACGGCCGGAAACATTAGCACTCCCTGAATCCTTGGAACTGGGCTGTGACGTTTTTGACGTGCAAGCGTCTGGGAATGGACTGGCCCCTGCTGTCGGCTTTTCGAAGGAAGGGACAGAAAATCTAAAGAGGACTTCAGGATCACGCGAATCCTTCCCACCTCCAGACGCCTTGGCGGCGAGACCTTGGCGTGTGGAAGTAACTGTGGGCGGACCGTCTCCTGCTGCAGACTGGCTGGGCCCTGGGCGAGAGATCGATGGAGTGAAGACGTGCGGATGGCGAAGACCTTCTGCACCTCTCGTGTCCCCTCGCACGGGGAACTGGCGGACAGGGGTTGGTGACAACAAACTTTCGACTCGCCCTTGCCCCTGAATCTCCCGGGAAGGGACAGAGGTTTTGTTGATGTCAGGGTCGCCAAAGCCTGTATCCTCTGCTTGTGAATCTCCCGAGGAAGAGATCAATGTTTTGGTGCTGTTAGAATCACCCAGGCCAGTACTCTCTATTAGTAAATCTCCCGAGGAAGAGATCAATGTTTTGGTGCTGTTAGAATCACCCAGGCCAGTACTCTCTATTAGTAAATCTCCCGAGGAAGAGATCAATGTTTTGGAGATGCCAGAATCACCAAGACCAGTATCCCTAATTTCTGAAGCTCCTATGGTAGAGACGGAAGCGTTGGTGATGTCAGAAGCGCCAAGGCCAGTACCCGTTCTTTCTGAAGCTCCCAGGGTAGAGACAGAAGTACTGGTGATGTCAGAAGCGCCAAGGCCAGTACCCGTTCTTTCTGAAGCTCCCAGGGTAGAGACAGAAGTACTGGTGATGTCAGAAGCGCCAAGGCCAGTACCCGTTCTTTCTGAAGCTCCCAGGGTAGAGACAGAAGTACTGGTGATGTCAGAAGCGCCAAGGCCAGTACCCGTTCTTTCTGAAGCTCCCAGGGTAGAGACAGAAGTACTGGTGATGTCAGGAGCGCCAAGGCCAGTAACCGTTATTTCTGAAACGCCCGGGGGAGAGAGAAAAGTTTTGTTGATGTCAGAATCACCAACGACAGTACTCAATGCTCGTGAATCTTCCAGGGAAGAGACAGACGTTTTGGTGATTCCAGAATCGCCTTGGCCAGTACCCCTTATTTCCAAAGCTCTCAGTGAGGAGGCAGAAGTTTTGGTGGTGTCGGAAACACGAAGGCCAGTACCCCCTGTTTCAGAATCTCCCGGAGAAGAGACAGACGTTTTGGTGGTGTCGGAAACACGAAGGCCAGTACCCCCTGTTTCAGAATCTCCCGGAGAAGAGACAGACGTTTTGGTAATTTTAGAATCACCAAAGCTAATAGCCCCTATATCTGAGAATTCCAGGAAATAGAAAGACATTTTGGCGACGTTAGAATCACCACGGCCAGAACTCGCTAGTCCTGAATCTCCCGTGGAAGACAAAGAAGTTTTTGTGATGCTGGAATCACCAAAGCCAGTAACCTCTATAGCTGAATCTTCCAGGGAAGAGGCAGACGTTTTGGTGATGTCAGAATCACCACAGCCAGAACCCGTTGTTCCTGAATCTTCCGAGGAAGACAAAGATGATTTTGTGATGTTGGAATCACCAAAGCCAGTAACCCCTATAACTGAAGCCGCCAGGGAAGAGACAGACGTCTTGGCGACGTTAGAATCACCAAGACCAATTCTCGCTGTTCCTGAATCTCCCGAGGAAAACAAAGATGATTTTGTGATCTCGGAATCACCCAAACCAGTAACCCCTATATCTGAAGCTCCCAGGGAAGATACAGACGTTTGGGTGACGTCAGAATCACCAAGGCCAGCACCCCTTATTTCTGAAGCCCCTCGGCAAGACAAAGAAGTGTTTGTGATGCCAGCATCCTGAGAGATACCATATGCAGATGGCATTCGGCGACAAGCTCTCCTTATCTTCCTTGGCAGGGTGGAGGGTGGAGGTGAGGCCTTCTTTGTACTGGTTGTGGCGAAATTGAGAAGTCCTGGTGTGCCGGTTTTATCTGGAGGGGGGAAAAAAACGACTGTTACACTGATATAAAATCAACATTATGTTATTCTTCCATCAATATTCGTAATTTTACTTTATTTTCCTGCATTCAGTCTTTGTGTATTTGTCATTAGGGACAGATTCGTGTGTGTGTGTGTGTGTGGTGTGTGTGTGTGTGTGTGTGTGTGTGTGGTGTGTGTATGTCTGTGTGTGTGTATGTGTGTGTGTGTCAGTCTGTCTGTCTGTCTGTGTGAGTCTCTCTCTCTCTCTCTCTCTCTCTCTCTCTCTCTCTCTCTCTCTCTCTCTCTCTCTCCCTCTCTCTCTCCCATACACACACAGGCACGCACGCACATGCACGCACGTACATGCACGCACGCACACTGGCACACACACACACACACACACACGCACACACACCTGAGTCACACTCACCCGAAGGCGACCGAGGACGAAATGCCGAGTGGATGTTACTTGCTGCGTTCAGAATCCTCGATGAACCGCCCGTGTGGTCGCCGGCACTTGCCGCCTGGGACTGCGTTCCTTCCTTACTGAAGGCAGCACCGTCACCGTCGTTTCCAGCCTCCGTCGAGTCAAGAGCCGCGGCTCCTTCCGCTGACAGTGGGCCCGGCCGTACAGCTGCCATCGAAGCCGCTGTAGTTCTGGAAGCTGCTTCAGGGTCGGATCTCTGTTTGAAGTCGAGACCGAGGAGAGCTGAACCGCTCTTACTGCTTACCAGCCTAAAGCTGAACCACTCTTTCTCAGTCAGTGCCTACTGACCAGCCTAAAGCTGAACCGCTCTTTCTGCTAACTGACCAGCCTAAAGCTGAACCGCTCTTTCTGCTAACTGACCAGCCTAAAGCTGAACCGCTCTTTCTGCTAACACGGACCTGCCTAAAGCTGAACCGCTCTTTCTGCTAACTGACCGGCCTAAAGCTGAACCGCTCTTTCTGCTAACTGACCAGCCTAAAGCTGAACCGCTCTTTCTGCTAACAGACCTGCCTAAAGCTGAACCGCTCTTTCTGCTAACTGACCGGCCTAAACTGAGCTGAACCGCTCTTTCTGCTCAGTAACTGACCTGCCTAAAGCTGACCCGCTCTTTCTGCTAACTGACCAGCCTAAAGCTGAACCGGCGCTCTTCAGTTCTGCCAGTTTACTAGCCTAAAGCTGACTGGCCGAAGCTACAGCGGGCACAGCCGCGGGCACAGATACTTTCAATTTTGCCAGGAACTTAGTAACGTCTTGGGGGTCCACATAAAAGCATGGTCCAGAGTCACTGAGTCACCACTGAAACAGAAAATGAAACTGACTCTCGCTTTGGGCCGTAAGGTAAACTTCAGTTCCGTGTCGCCGTCACGGCCGCTCCGGTAACTACCTGACCGTCACGAAGTTATCAATGCTTGCTCCAGTTCGGCACAGGCAACACTGATCTAAAAGAAATTATCAACAACAACAAAAGAAGAAGAAAATGTTGGTGGACAGAGCTGTCGCAAACAGTATGTCAATGCTTGCTACCACGTGAAAGGCACACTGTTTTATCACAACATACAAAGAAGGAAACCGCTTGGTGGACAGAGCTGCCCCAACATTTATAATTTCATTCTCGTTATCATAGTATGACTTTGTGTTTGATTCAAGATGGAACCAACATGTTTTCCAATCATTAACTAGATTGTGTTTAATTTGCTACCACCCGCGTTATGCTATTTATGATTTATCCAATCAAATGACAGAATTTTGCGAGTGTGAAATTTGGTTTAAAACATTGGTTTTCCAATCAAAAATTTTGTCCAATTTTACCAACCCGAAGTTATGCATTTTGAACCAATCAAATGACCCCCCCCCCCAAAAAAAAAAAAAAACGACCAATACACCTGACATCAGTGTATGTTTGATATTCCCCATGAGGGTTTTATGTTAATTTGGTAAACGTTAAGAGTAGCACCCTCTGTCGGATCACTCTGGTTTTCACCAGAGTTTTGCGTCTGCTTTGGCATCTTCGGTGCAATAAGTCTGCTGATTGATCAGTCTCTTTGCAGTACTGATTGATACTAATGATAAATAAATCCATCAAGCCATTAAGTGTTATTGGACTTTAATCCACTTAAACAGTCAGCTGTACAACTTTCTTCCTGCATTTGGCATCTTTCGCCAGTTTCGGTCTGCATCGCGTCTCGGCTCACACAAGGGAAGTCACTTTGAATTTGATGTTTACCCGGCCCGTAGGACCCTCCAGAGCCTCCGCTAGTCCAGCATATATGCTGGTTTTTACCGGTAAATATTCCCCTTGTACCGGTGAAAATTAAAGGTCGCCGGTACCATGTACCGGCTAAAACTGGGCGTTTTGTGTGACTTGCTGGAGATACTCTGTACGGTGTACGGTGGAAGCTCTCGCTGAGCAAGATCACTTAATTCCGGTGTTGATCAGCAAGCAAAACTGTCACACCAGACACCGTATCAAGGCGTATGCGTGACATGCTAGAAGCGAAAACTAAAACAGCCTACAGATCATATACAGACATTCAATGCCAGAACCCCCCTCCACGCAACACACAACTTGAATGGACAGGTCCCAACGTGTGAGTGCTGACTGCAAGATACTGGACCGCTCCATTTATGTTTGGATAAATCAGATTTGCTGTATGATTTTTCCCCATTCCGCTTTTGTTTGAGATCTAACTGCATCAGTGTGGCACAACGAAGCATACAGTTGTTTTTTCCAGCGTCAACCGAATTGTTTGCATCATTGTCCGCTTTAAATGAAGAACCCCTTGAAATGGCTGAGAAAACCATTGAATCACCAGCTATTAAGTGACATAACATAAAGGAGTACAACAATGCTTGGATGACAGATTCTCCGTGACACAGGCATGAAGATGACGCTGACACCAGAAAGTGTTTCAGCGTGACCTTCGTTTTGCAGACCCTGTTGCACCGGGGTGGAGACTAGAGTGGTGAAAAAGATGAAGAAGCATGACTTATGTTGGGGGGGGGGGACCCGGGCACTCCTCAGTATACCATGTAAATTGTAATGAACAAAAGCATTTCAGCAGAAGAATACAGCAATAAAACCTACTTGAACTTGAATGCAAAACACTGCTATTGTTAAACAGTCGACATACATGTTACTCATACTGCAATGCCTTCATCACGAAGCCATCAGCTGATCAGTAACAAACTATTTTTATTGGTAGTGTTTTCCTTTACGAGTACTAGATCTATGCTAGACTGTTGAGACTATTGGTATGTGGTACCAGCAATAAAAACATATTCCAGTACCAGCCCTCAGTCAGCTGGTACAGTCAGCATTACAAGGGCATTACAAGGGCATAATGTTGTAATAATGTGCCCATGTCAGTACCACATGCAATTGAACAGTGGGAAACTAGTAATGCAGCCAGAAACTGAGGCAGTGAGCTGTTGCTGCCTTCATTCACTGTTACCCACCCTGGCCTGGCAGCTGTTAAAGTTGATATGTTCTAACAAAACGTTGCGCTCTGACACTGGAGAGACTGAGTGAGAGGGAGAGACTGCTTAAACTTAAAGCCTTTATAAATTAAAACACATTCTGTCAATGTCATACAGATCTGGACTTTTTTGCAAATGGTAAACGCATGGGATATCAGCAATTGCATGACGGGGATTTATTTTGTGTAAAAAACATGTTTTTTTCTGTGTATTTCACTATTTGCAACCCCTGCTATCAGTGACTTGAGTACCACTAAGTAATACTAATACTGTAATAGTTATAGTAGTACTACTACTGCATATTTCCTTTGAATTTTTTGTTTTTTCTATCTGTGAGTGTGATGCTACATTTTCAGATTGCAAGCTTGCCTTTGAGGCCAGCAGACAATGGATGATTTGGCAGCAGCCCTGGCAGGAAGCTTTGAGATCAGTAATGATCCCAACAAGACATCCGCTCCCCATCCACGCTTTGCTCAGTTCAAGGTTAAATCATCCAATCAAGACCAGAACAGTCGGCGAAGGCGTCTTTTAGAAATCCAGAAGAAGTGAGCTCTCTCTCTCTCTCTCTCTCTCTCTCTCTCTCTCTCTCTCTCTCTCTCTCTCTCTCATGTGTTTCTGTCTTTCCTCCTCCCCCTTCTTCTAAGCCACAAAGATCTCCTGAGAAATTAAAATAACAGAAGAGAAATATGTGTATTCTTTTGTACTAGTTTTGTAGGTTCCTCAATACCTGTCGGTTCTGCTAACACAGTAACAGAGTAAGTTCAGTAACACCTTTGAGACTTCTCCAAGTTAAATAAAAATAAGACTGACACCCAAAGCAGATTCTCCCATAGCGTTTGCTGATTAGAAGTGGGAATATATATTATAAATTTATTGCAAATTCAGAAACTGAAGACATGTATTATATTTATGATGTATGATATAAATTGCCAAAACTGCATTTTATCATATTGACTACTTCTGTGTGACAGCCCATCAATGAATTTGTGAAGATGCCTCCAAAACCAAACCCGCCATCAAACTTAAAGGACAAGTCCAAGGTTGGGGGTGATTTTTGACACGATTTCCGTTAAAGTTCGCTGAGAACAATGATGTAGGTGAAATTGTGATCTGAGGGTTATAAATGCACGAAAACAGGCATTTTCTATCGTACCAAAAGTGTCGCCATGACGCTGAAAATCATGTGCACATATGCGCACTACGCCAATCTGGGGAGTCGCTGCAAAATGGCTAGTAGCCACAGGGTAACCGACTTGGGAAAAATTCCAGTTTGAATCTCCAAGGATGAAGCTCCGATGCCATTGTCAGTAATTGGGCCATTGTTTACTTCCTCCTTGTTATTTCATCTTTCTCGAACCTTGTTAGGTGCATGGCATTTCAGTCTTTTTCGTTCTGTTTACTCTGCTTTCACAACAGACTAGACCTCATCGGGGAGCCTGCCTTTTATTGGGTGTCTTATTTTATTTTCCCAATTTATCCTTGTTTGTTTCATCATATGTAAAAATGAAAAGTTTTGTTTGTTCTGGTTCAGTAGACTTGCGATTTCGTGGCCCCTCCCTGGGTAAGGTTTGGGGTTGGGCTAGTTACTGGTCCTTGCCATTCACTGTTTTTTCTCTTGGTTTGCCCTTTTGTTTCTCAAATTATATCATTCATTTATGATGTACGAGTGAGCGGGGAAGTCTCAATGTTTACGAAAACTCTCATTCTTTCTGTGTGTGGGGTAGTTCATGAGTGTCTGTTGCCCTGCCATGTTGTTGTCACTGCTAAGTGGGTTGTATCGTGTACACGGATTACGTGTATCCAGCCTTTGTCCCATTGCTCACTGACATTACTTGCCTCCTCTTTCTTTTTAGAAAGTGTTCTTGTTTTCTGTCTCTTTTCCCTTCTTTTTCACCTTGCGTTCTTTCTTTTTATCTTTGGTTTATTGGCCATTTCGTACCCACTTGTTAGCTTGTCTGATTAGGGCAGCCATTTTGTATTTCTCTTGTCGTCTGCATTTGTTTACATCCCGATGCTTTGTCATCAGTAGTCCTGATTAGCGTTTTGCTTTATCAGTCTGCAGCCTTTGTTTTTCTAGATGGAAGCCGGGTTAGTGAGGGGTTAGTTTAGAGTTAGTTATGGTTAGTTTGGCTTTTCATCTGTTTGTCACTGGCACAGTTATCAGTTGCTCTGTGCTCTTATGATTGTAGTCATCCTCTCCTTTGTTGCATGACAGTAGTCCTCCTATTAGACTGTTGTGATTTGGTGGGGGTTTTGTGTGTGTGTGTTTTCCACCTTACGCTTGCAGGTAGGCAACCGTTTGGGGTTTTGAGGTGGTTTCAGCTGCTTCTTGTGTCCTTTCATTTGGTGCCAGCTGTTTGCTTGCCTGATTAGGGCAGCCATTTTTCGTTTGCCACCAGCATTTGTGTTTGGTCTTTCTTTTTTTTCCACTGACAGGCATTTGTGGTCTGTTCTTTCTTTCTTTGCCACATTGTGTACAGTCTCTTTCTTTCATGGCCTTTTCTGCCGTAGGCATTCGTGTGAGACTTTTTGTCTGCCTTGTTAGCGCTTGTTTCAGGGTATCAGGGTATCTCTCAATTTTTGGTATAATGCTGGTCGCTTGCTGCTCGTCAGCTTATCCTTGGAGATTCAAACTGAATTTTTTTCCAAGTCGGTTACCCTGTGGACAGCCCTACAAATTCCGCTTTGAAGCAAACCCATTTGGCATTCCGCCATAAAGTTTACGAAATCGCACTCAGCGAAGTGGTCACTACACAAATGTTTGTGACTGAGGCACAGCATCAAAGTCAGTTTGTTTGAATTGTACAAATTTGACCTATTTTCGCCTCACAGCAGGTCAGTTCCATGGGAACTCGTGCATAGTTATGCTTTGGGTTGCTTGTGAGTTGTTACAGTTTGCTGCAATACAGTAGGCAGGCATGGTTAGAGATTTTTGTCGACCACACGCATACACATTCAATGAACAATCTAAGATGGCAACCGCACTGACTCCCCAGACTGACGTCACTTCTGAGAAAGTCACGTGACTGATGGAGAACCTGAGACAGCAGTCTCAGCCAGCCTAGAAAAAATAAAATCGATGAAAAACCAACATAAACAAACAAAAATCATTTTTTATTTCCTTAAATCTCAAACTAGTGACTCATTTGTCAATCATTTTGATGGTCATTTTGCATACTTAACAACCTTGGACTTTTCCTTTAAGTCTTCATTCCACTGAGGAGGCTGATAATATTGATTTCTTGTGCCGAACAAGCAATGACAACAAACAAGAGTGATCCATGATATAGTCAACAAACAAGGAAGTTAACTTAGCGCTTGGTCTGAAGACATCACAAAAACACAGCAACAAAGACCAGAGTCCTCTACAGTCATTCTCACATGGCATGGGAGTCAAGTTTTATACAAGGTACATAGGCGCCATTGGGTACATACTCATGATCCATGATAGAGTAGTAGTTCAAGTTGAAGAAGTCAGTTTCACTTTGCAGCATTCAGCCAGAGCCATTAGTGATGATATTCGGGCAATGCAGAATCAAGTCAAAAACAGAGTCCACAATAGACTGCTTTGTGTCAACAGCACTATCATTCAGAACAAGAAAGAGTTTGCTCCAACTAAGTCTAAATTTATTAACATTATGAAATCATTTTGGTTGGGATTTGTTATACATCATATTAGAATTTCAGTTTATTGATTTTTTCTCTCCAGGAATCGATTTGATTTTGTGAATCATGTACGGAAGCTGACAGATGACGATTGGAAAGATGAGGAAGAGGATGAAGAAGATGAAGGGATGGATGTGGAAGTGAAAATAAAGAAACCTGGCCGCTACTACAAGGATCAGGTACACACAATAGTCTTCTTCTTTTGCATTCTTCTTTTATGGAGGTAGCACACCTATTTTTCAGGAAATCAAAAATTGCATTATATATATATAACCACTGTCAATTCCCTGATACTTGGGCAGCCACATTTTGTCCATCTTCTTCAAGGGTTGACCAAGTGGGTGATGTACAAATTTCTCTGTGTCAAAACAATGGTATGTTGCCAGTGCTTGGGATTCTTAATACACACACAGATGATAATGCATGCGATTGCACATGGGTGCTGCACAAAGACTGTAAGAGAATCTGCAATGAAGGCTGACCCTGGGAGAAGAATCCTTTACAAAACTGGGGAGTCAAAAGACACTGTATTAATAACAGTTTATAATAATAAATGCAAATTTATATAGAGCTGTGTCTCTGACTGGACAGTCTTGTGGCACTTTACAGTAGAAGTGACCTACAGTATAGTACAAAGCTAAAATCACATGCCTGGTCTGCAAAGACTTTGACCAGCATGATATTTAGCACAGAAAGCATAGTCGGTCTCATCAGTAAGCAGGTTTGAATCATTTTTATATATACATAATGCATTTTATAGAGGACTACAAGCGAAAACACTTGAAAATAGAGAAAGTGTGCAAATATTTTCATGTCATATATATATATATAGGCAGGCCCTTTATAAGTTTATTGAATGACACACAAAGAAACCAAATAATTAAAATACAGCCTCAGTATATTTTCTGTGCAACAGGTGTGTGAATGTTTTGTTGTTTCCAGCTGATGTTGTCAGAATGGTTGGTGGAGGTGCCGCCAGACTTCTCTGAGGAGTGGCTAATGATGTTGTGTCCAGTTGGGAGGCGCACACTGGTTGTTACCAATGGGGTCAGTCCCACCAGCACACACACAACCCGTGTGTCATTATGCCAACACATGTTCACACATGCATTCATTCATGTGCATGCACAAACACATGCATGCACACACACACACACACACACACACACACACACACACACACACACACCACACACACACACACACACACACATGTAACACATAATTATCCACCACAAAAAAGTTGTATAAAAGCACACCATACATCTAGCTCATCAAAAAGATTTACTCGCTCTCTATCCAGCTCTATCCCTTTACATGTACACTTTCATTAGCTTTATAATACTTTTATGCTGCAGACATTCTGAAGCCTCAAAAGCTGCAATGTCGATCCATAGAGCACACAAACCTTTTTTTCTACATTCACAGAACATGCTCACATTGCCAGAGTCACAGCTCTATCAAGTTCATGCTCTGGGCAGTTATGGTTGTATGTATAATGATATTGTTCGTTTTGATCTAACTTTTACAGTTGAACAGTACGAATAAATTTTTTTGGTGCAGTTATGTATATATATGGCCACTTGACAGTACTGAATATATTTCTAATACTCCTGTCCCTCAGCAAGTGGGCAAAGCTCAAACTGTCAAAGCAAAGACTTAGAGGACTTAGGGTGTTGGTCATTAAATTGGTGAATGTACAAAATGATGTTTCTGACAGTATTTCTGCAATCTGTTCCTATTCCTAAATTGAGTATTTCTGCAATGTGTTCCTATTCCTAAACTGCCCATTTCAATGTACAGTCATGCCTTGCAGTACTCGACCAAGGCGTTCTCCAAATCAGGCCATTTCATCCGGAGTTTTCCGTCACACCTGCCCGGGGGCAATCGCAGACAGGCCAAATTCAAAAGTATGAAATGTACATACTCACACAATGTATCTGGGTCATTTTCCAAAGCTGTGTACCATAACTTAGTGTGACATCCACTGCCAAAATCCAAAATGGCTGACAAGTTTTTCCACTTCACTTCAACAGTTTCTGAGTAAGACCAATGGGCACTTGAAGCAGACTAAGCAATATAACATGTAAACACAAAGATTATTTGATGAAAAACAGACATTACAATGAGAGACTGATTACTACTACTACTTGGTTCTTAATGTCCTTGGACGTCAGATGACATATTAGGGACAAGAGACTGATTCAAAACACTTGTTTGATATATGGGCCACCTTCAGTGGTAGATACTGGTACACAGCCTAGGAGAATGACCCATATCGCAGTTTTTTGAGGGAGTGGAGCTTTGTGGTTCTGCCAAATTGACAGTAACAGCTTTTTTCCAATATATTATGTGTTTGTGTGGGTGTGTGTGTTGCTGTGTCTCTGTTGTGCGATACAGAAGACTATAGTACAATCTCCACATCTTTCTTAATAATAATAATAATGATACATAACATTTATATAGCACCTAATCCAACTAGACTGGCTCAAAGCACTGCACAATTCAAAACAAGAATGGACATCAGAATCAACACATGAAACATGCACACACCAGATGACCCAATGCCAACAGCAAAGTGCACACATGCATACATCCCAGAACAATTAGTGCAACCCAGACATGCAACGCAGCAACACATGGACCATGGACACATCCCATGATTGCAAATCAAACACAAAGAGCATCACAACAATCATAAAACTAAAAAATAAAATTTAAATAATCTTGGAACACAGATGTGCAGGCTCTTGTCAGGCTCAACATGACCTCGATTTGATTAATTATACCTGAATAACTAAAAGTTATAGGGGGTGGGGGCAGGGTATATTGGAATCACTTGTGCATGTTTCTGTCTCTGTCTGTGTCTGTGTGTCTGGATTTTGTCTGAACAATATCTGCTGAACCACTGAAGCTTCTGTAACCTATCTTGGTACAGTGGTGTATCATCCTGGTGTAGAGTGTCATGCAGAAAGTTTGGTTTGCTGTAGTCTAGCTGCAGAACATTTGGTTGCTGTCTTCAGGGTCAAAAAGACAGCTCACAATGATCATAGACCAGATACTGTGCCAAAACAAACGGACCACTGATTGGCTAGTCAGTTTGATGCTGTGCCAAAGCTGACCACTGATTGGCTAGTCAGTTTGATGCTGTGCCAAAGCTGACCACTGATTGGCTAGTCAGTTTATCAGCTGTGAAGGAGTCATTGACCATTGCATTGTTTACTGCAAGGCGTATTGACCTGTGGATAGTGGAAGAAGAAACTGCCACCACTAAGAATAAAAAGATTGAGGTTTTTAAGCCAAGTTGGAGCATCAGCAGATGATGTGTACCCATCTGATCACAGCCGCAAGAACAGAAACAAAAGAAGGGATGCGTTTCACAGCAAATCACCCAGCGAAGATTTGGGCACGGATAGCCTGCAGTTTTATGTACAAAACTGAAGTGACTGAAAATATCCTTTGTGAAGTCGACAGTGAAGTTGATGAATCTATGTTCAGAAGGGCGTTAAGTTAAGATGATTTTGAATTTAGTAGGGTGTTGAACAAAGTTTGTGGATACAATACATAAATGTGTGTCTTGTTATTGTCTGTCTGATGTAGATTGCACCATCTTAGACTGTTTGTACAATGAGCTGGAGAAGACCTATTACGTGCTTGACCTGATGTGCTGGAATGGACACAGCATCTATGAGACTGAGGTAGCAATTGCTTCAGTCTTCATCTTTTTGAATTACTATGTGTGGTAACTGGTATGGCTCTTTTTTCTTTCTTTTTTCCAGAGGTGGATGTTGTGGGGTTTTGTTGTTGTTGCTTTATGTGGTAAGGGTCTATTCTTTTTCTTTTAAGTCTGTTTTTTTGCTTTTGCTTTTTTTCTTTCTTCCAGAAGTGGATGTAAGATGTGGTCTTTCATAAAGTTTGTTTTCTCTTGTGTTTTTATCAACCTTTTTTTCTTTTTCTTCTTTTCTTATTTTTTTCATAAACTTTTTCAAGTTTTGGGTGCCAATAAAAACCTCCATTCAGCTGAATACTTTCAAACATGTTTTGGTGACTGTAATTGAAGTTCATTATGTGTGTGTTTGAGTGTGTGTGTATGTGCATGCATGTGATAGTTTACATTGCAAGAATGAGATTGTTACATTAGCTTTTATACATGGTTAATTGTGTTATTGTATTCATATACATTATACAGTAATGCAGGGAAGGAAAATTCCTGTGCTTATTCTAATGTCACTGGCAAATAAATAATCTCGTAATCCAGTAAAGTGACTGGTTTACTGTTCAAGGGAGGTGACCAGAATGTTTGCTGCCAGAGCAGATGCTTTATCTGATCATGATTTCTGCATCTTGATCCACCAGACAGTTCATATTCTTCTGGCTGTATGTGTGGCATGTACGCTGTTCATTTCTGTGTCTTGATGTCTGACATGTACACTATTCATTTCTGTGTCTTGATTCACCAGACAGAGTTCAGATTCTACTGGCTTCATGACAAGTTCCAAGAGGTCACACAGCTGGGGGAAATCTCCAAGATCAATCCGGTAATGCTTGCTCATTGTGTCACTGGTGCTCCTGTCCAGAGTGTAGTCAGCTCCTTGTCTTTCTGTTCTGTGTCCACTGTGCTCTTTCAGAGACTGAGAAAGCATTGTTCCTTTGCATGCGTCAGATAAGAGAGCACAGTGTCTTGGGAAGGTCAGGCTGCCTTAAAGGGAACCCAAAGCAAAGAAGCATTGTTGTCCCTTTCCACAGGAATGGAGCAAATGTAAACGCACAGCAGTTTTTCAGTTGATTTTGTTTTCTGGTCTGTGAAAATTTGGCGTATTACAAAGTTGCAAAAACATAACTGAGTTGTGTCCATGTCTGTGATGTGATCAAGGGCGGCACAGATTACATGAAGAGCCTTTTCTGATTTTATTTTTATCAGCTCTTCATTCATAAAGAGCAAACCAACATGGCTGCACCCTGAGGAGCTCAAATTCAAACTGAAAAACAGCTTATTTTGCCTAAATATTAATACAACAACCACATACAGCCTGCAGATGGAAATACACCGCACATTTTCTGCATTTTTCAGGCTGGCTTGCGTCTTTGCGTGGGTCCCCTTTAAATAAGCCAAGCCAAAGTAAGAGTGGTCATCTTATTGTTTGGTTGCAGCCAGTAGTAGTCAGTCACTGAATTCAGCCTACTTTTTGCTGGGTCAGTGGGATGGGTTTTTGCGTTGTTTGTTTGTTGTTGTTGTTGGGTTTTCTGTTGTTGTTGTTGTTGTGTGTGAGTGTGTGTGCATGTTTTTTTGTGTGTGTGTGTGTTTGTTTGTTGTTGTCAGGTGTTTGTTTGTTTATAGTGTTTTGTTTGATTTTTTGTTGTTGTTGTTGCATTTTGTTGATGTTGTTTTTTGGGAGGAATAGAGCTGTACTGTACACAATGCATAAATACATGTATGGTTTTGTTTTTCAGCTGAAGTTTGTTCCCTTGCCAAGCTTCCCCTGCACACCAGAGTCCATCACCAGAGCCGTCATGGCAGCTAACTTTGAGGTGAGTGCACCATAGACTTCAGCTGCCAACTCTTGGACCTTTCCACGTGGTAAAGATTAGCCTGGTTTTGTCTCTGACTCTTGCATGTGGACTGGATCTCACACTTGTACACCCCACCCCCCAACACACACACACACACTGCATATGCACTCACACATGTGCACACACATGCATGCACACAGACACATGCAAGCACACACAGACGCACACATAAACACACACACACGCACACACCAATCACATTGTCCAAAGGGGATGTCTTGTGTGTTAAAAACATAACAAGAAAGAAAGAGATGAGAAGGCATCTCCCAAAACAACCAGCCACCTGCATCCAATTTTCATCAAGATGTCCAAAGTGCATGACACTGATTTACCCTGAAAATTTGCATGTGTTTTGTATTGTAGTAATGATGAGCACAACCACATTGTCCAAAGAGGGTGTCTCTATGCACATAAAAAAAACAAAGAAAGAGATGAGAAGGTGTCTTCCAAACCATTGAGCCACCTGCAACCAATTTTCGTTTCTGTCAACCACAGATAGACGGACTTCTGTTCTACCACAAACGTGCTCACTACATGTTTGGCTCTTCACCTCTGGTGGTGTGGCTCAAACCCTACATGCTTCCAGAAATCCTCGGTGTTGAGGTCCCCGACCAGCAGATGTCGCATCGCCCTGCCACCTACACCAACTACGCCGACCACATGAAAGAAGTGGGCGACAACAAGACTAAAGACACCGACGCCACAAGGCGAGACTACAAAGCCTATGGCCACATCAAGCGTCCAGGTGGGCGCAGAAAAGCTCAGAAGATGGACGCTGAAAGTTGTGAAGTTTCTGAGGGTGCTGGGGGCAAAGGTGAAGGCAGCATTGACATTGCAGTTGATGTGAACAGCGTAGAAGCCATTGCCAGTGGCGACGCTGCATCAGCAGGGACAGCTCAGGGTGACAGCGGCGACATGGAGTCTGAATCGCCTGTGAATCAATTGAGCTGATGTTTGAACGGAGCCCCCATGAACTGCACGCGTCTGTGATCTGGTGTCTCTTCTCAGTGCTGGGCTCGTCAGTGTTTTCTGCTCTGTTAGAATTGGTCATGTGTTTAGGTTTTCTTTTACTTTTTTTAAACTTTTTTTTAAAACTTTCTTTCTTTCTTTTCTGAAGTTATTTACATTTGATGTATTTGGACTATTTTTTCTTTTTCTTTTTTCTTTCTTTCTTTTCTGAAGTTATTTACATTTGATATATTTTTTCTATTTTTTTCTTTTTCTTTCCTGTTTGTTGCTTTTTGTTATTTTTCTCTTTTCTCTTGAAGTGGGAGATAGTAATGTATCTTCCTTTCTTTGTTTCTCTCTCCTACTTTCTTTTCTTCCATCTTTCTTTTCTTTTTTTATTGAATTAGTTTTGGATTGTATTTTCAGTGTATATTTAAAGTTTTGGGGTTGGTTGTTATTGTGTTTTTGTGTGTGTGCAGTGTTGGGGGGGGGGGCCTTTGTTTTCCCCCTTTTATTTTTATTTTTGTTCCATTTCAGATTAGCATTTTTGTTTGCTTGGTTGGTTTGGTTTGGTTTTGGGGATGTGGGGAGAGGAGGGGTGTGTGTGTTTAAGTATGTGTGGGTGTGTGTGAGTGTGTTTTACACTGCGTGGTGGATTATGTGTGTTTGTGAGACAGAGACCCATTCAGGGATGGGTGGCTTTTTTAATTTATTTTTTATTCTTTTTGTTCTGCCCATTGCTGACATGTGCATGTTCTAAAGAAAAAAGCATTTACATAGCAATAGTAGAATATGAATAAATGACAGCTGTTTCATTTCTTTTGCTGGAGTTCATTGTGCATGGCAGTTTTTGCATTGTAAATTGTGAGGCATGTGTGTGGAAGAAAACAGTAATGACCTCATGGATTTACATGACCTGTCCTCAGTACAACTGACTTTACACACAAAAGATTGCACTGAAATGAAACTGTGCATGATGACATCTTCATCAAACTCATTGGACATGATAAAAACTATTGATGCAGTACTACAACAGAAAAATGCACCTTACATACATACACATTAAACATGGTAAAGAAACAGACCAGCGAAATATGCTACACAAGCCTGGATTTCACAAGGGGGGGGTTACTGTTGTGTTTGTTTACATTTGTTTGCATTCAACCTCTAGTGTTTTAGATGCTTGGCAAATGTCACAGAAATCTAAACATCCAGCTGTAGAAAGTGAAAACATTCTGGAAGGTGTTTGAAGGAAAAACAAGTGAGAAATGAAAGCATTCCTGATTTTTATACTGTGTTTAGGAGTTCAAGAAGAACAGTAGTTGGAACACCTATGGACTTTCCTTTGCACTTGAATACCATCTTGAACTAAGGTGACTTCCAGCAGAACACATTGTAGTAGCAAAATGATGAAAATGGTGGTTGTAGAGTACTCCTAGTTGAAGAAGAAACAATACGCATACATGCAAAATCTGGTCCGCCTTAGTACACTTAGACCTTCAATGAGTAGCCTCAGTAATCATATTTATTATTATGCATTGTCTGTGTGTATCAACCGGCAGCTAGGCTTTCTCTTGTCTAAAAGTAGACATGGGATCTTTAACATGTGCAATGATCTTTGTTTTATGCACATGAAGGCGAGACAGGCACTAGCAAGTCTGCACAGGTGTTAACATGGAAGAATTTAAAAACACTCCTTCACCTGTAACATCCAAGAGTGGAACCTAGGCCGGTAGACATGCAATCCAACACACTAACCAACCAGCCATGAACTCACTTCAAATTCACCAAGAACTGACTGATAATGAGATATATCAGCACTTACAAGGAAAAGTGGGTCTGTTTTTGAAAACCCTATGGCCTAAGTTAATGACTGAATGTAACAGGTTTGGTGAAACCAGAAACAGACAGGGAAGAATGGTTATTTCTCTGTGCACGCTGACAGTTTAATGATTTTGTATAGCTGATCATTTTGTTTGCTTGCAAGTGCCAGTAAGTACCACATATGTCCTTTTAACACTCCCTGCTTCTCACCTCTTGATTTGCTGACACCGTGCGTCAACTCAGGACGAAACTGAAAAGCAATGTCCCACATTCTTTTTTCTTTCTTTCTTTCTTTCTTTTTTTCTTTCTTCTTTTTCGGCTCACTGCATTTGAACCATCATAGAGAAAAAACGAAAGTGGTCTTGAAAAAAAGGAAAAAAGAGTCGTGGCCCTTGTTCATGGATTCTTCGACTGATGATTGTATGACGTGAAGGTTTCTGAAAAAGCGGCCTTAAAAGATGGTCGGTTTCTCATCTGGGTGGTGTTTGGTCAAGGGTTCCGATATATTTGCTAGCCACGACAATTCGATAACGTCACCTATGTCACCATAGTGTCGCAAGACCTTTCCAGCAGACGATACATTCGAATTACTACCCTTGGCGTATAATTTCTTCGAGTGAGTTCCCTTAGACGCTGCTCAGACAGGAATTTGACAGGTCAGAGTATTGACCAAGCCTGTTCCCCTTCAGTGGAAGCCAAACGCACAAAATACAATGTGTCCAAAACTTAGGTGTCCGACTTATTGAGATGTTTACAATTTAAAATTAACCGGAAGGGAGAAGATGGGACCTGTCTGAAGGGAATGTCGTCGGTTTGCTCAAGTTAATCGGGTGGATTGGATCCAGATCGATGATCGATAAATTCGGTTTCCGTAAGTCTAACTTTTTGTGATGAAGTTTCATCTGATGATACGGTAGTGAGGGCTGTGATTGGTTAACAAGTTCTGTGGCAAGTAAGTCATTTCCTGTTTTGGTGATTCTCTCTCTCTCTCTCTCTCCCTCTCTCACTCTCTCTCTGGTTCAGATATTGATTGGGATGGTACGTTTCATCAACGTTCATTGCTGATCTTTGTACGTCACGGATAACCAAGAGCCACCAATACAGCACCATCTGTGTGCGTTGCACGCCGACGTTGCAATACTGTATTGATCTGTGACTGTGTCAGTTGCTGAATTAAATGATGAGAGAGATTTAGGAAAATCACAAATGCATGTGTGTTTGAGGGGCCAGGAAAGGGGGGGGGGGGGGGGCGGGCTGAGGGGTTTACATGTGCAGTGTGCACACATACATACGTGTGTTGTGGGTGTGTGTGTGGGTGTGACTATAATGAATGAGCACATCTGAGGCCTCTGTAAGTATCCCAGGCTCTTACAAGATGGGGTACCATAAATAATTTATTATAGGTAAAATAATGCAAATTAATGCCCACTGGAATGAACACCACATCATTTGACTCTGGACATGCTCCAGAAAACATACTTGTGAAGCTTTGCTGGATTAGAAAGTATGAGAGACAAGCATAATAATAATAATTATTATTATTTATGGAGACCCATCTCGTAAGACTAAGAGCCCAGAGCACTTACAAAGACACAAGGATACACTCATTTCATCACACACACACACTCACGCACTTGCGCACACACACGCACACACACACACACACACACTACAAATACATGCATTACTGGTGAGGGATTGGTATGCATGAGGGGGAAGTCCATGCATACAGTATATATATTTAAAAAAAATATATATAAAAATATATATAATTACAAAAGTAAACTGAACTCTGTGTGTGTGTGTGTGTGTGTATGAGAGAGATGAAATGAGTGTATCTTTGTGTCTTTGTAAGTGCTCTGGGCTCTTACAAGATGGGTCTCCATAAATAATATTATCACTGTTTGTATTATATATATATATATATATATATATATATATATATATATATATATATATATATATATATATATATCTGAGTGTTTTTTGTGTGTGCGTTTTTTTGGGGGGTTTTTTGGGGGGGGTTTGGGGGGAGTAGTTTTTGTTAGGGCATCTGCATTTGTTTGCTCTGATTTATTTGGATTTTTGTATGAAAAAATTAAAAGTAATGATTCATTTATGACAATATTTTGTAACAAACAAGTTGTGATTTATTTATTTTTATCAGTCCTTTGTTAGCTGGTAAGCCGTGTGTACTGTTATTGTGTTAAGTACTGTGTAATGAGATGGCTGTCATGTTGCAGAACTTTGCAGACCTTGCTGAAGAGCTGATCACAGACACTGCGACCTCCACCATGCCCAGGTATGCCAAGACCAAGGACAGCAGCAGCAGCAGCACAGTCACATCGTCCAAGAGAATCCGTTATGTTCCTTTTGCCCGCGGCTTCAAACATCGGGACGAACATGCCCGGCTCCTAGCCCTGGGTTTCAACAAGGCAGCAAACATTCCAAAGGAATTCTCGTGTGGGTCTCTGTCAGGATTAAAACCGACCTCATCATCACCCAAATCATCAGCATTGGCAGCGTCTTCTCCATTGACAGGTGAAGTTTTCTTCAAGCCTGTACCTCAGCCGACAAGTCAAGATGACTGGTTGGCACAATATGACGAGGATGGGCAGACGTACCGGCAGTTCTTGGAGGAGAACCCGTGGATGTCAAAGCGTAAGGTCAAGTACACTAAGCAGCCCTTCTGCAGCACAGGGGCAACGTTGAGAGAGAAGTATCCAAATGGGAAAGTCTGTGTTCTACAGCTGGGGAGATTTGACAGTTCGTGCATCAACTTCTCTGACATCATCGACTACACCAGCAGGTTCCTGTGTCTGCCTGTGGAGGAGTTGCCTCCCTTGGACCTGGAAGTCGAGGAGGGGAAGGTGATGCTGGTTGACGATCCAGTGGCTCGAGGACACAGCATGCGCAGCACTCGCATCAAGCGCTCGGAGCTTCACTCACGCTTCAGCTCTAAGACGGGGCACATCCAGCTACGTGTTGATTCTGTGCTGTCCAAGCTACGCATGCAGATCCCACCACAAGCTCTTTGTTTGATTGCCCTGACAACGCTGGATCTCTACGGCGACGCCTCAGACCTGTTCGTGGCTGGCATGGCGGCGGGTTCCCAGCGCGTGGCCGTTTTTAGCCTCCGTCGCTACGACCCAACCATCACCTTCTCCAAAGAGCGCTGGTACGATCTGACAACAGTCCCCAAGCCAATCTCTGCACCAGAGAAAGCTCGCCTGATGATCCACCGCTCGTGTAAACTGGTGGTCCATGAAATCCTGCACCTGTTGGGGGTGGACCACTGCGTGTTCTTCGACTGCTGCATGAACGGGTCAGGTCACCTGGTGGAGGATTTCCGTCAGCCCATGCACCTGTGCCCGGTGGATTTGCGCAAGCTGCACACGCTGGTGGGGTTTGACATTGGAGAGCGCTATGCCTCCCTGAGGGCTTTCTACCTCAGGCATGGGCTGAAGGAAGAGGCGGACTGGGTGGAGAGAC
This sequence comes from Alviniconcha marisindica, assembly GCA_018857735.1. Lineage (NCBI taxonomy): Eukaryota > Metazoa > Mollusca > Gastropoda > Provannidae > Alviniconcha > Alviniconcha marisindica. Next base: position 607,723 of record JABMCL010002010.1, on the reverse strand, counting down.
GTCTTGACTACCTCAACAGTGGTTGACCCTCTTCTTAGACAGCTGCTTTTTAGCTTTGTTTTGAGATTATTTTGTTTTAATAGTTTCTTTCAGTATAAAATTATTTAGGTTTCCTTTCTGTTTTTTTCTGTGTTTTAATTTCATCACCAGTACACTCAAGATGCTGACCTTGTTTTTGTTTTTTGGTCTCTGTTTTCTGCTTTAGTTGTTTTCCCTCCCCCCCCCCCCCCCCCCCCCCCGCCCCACCCCCCTCCCTTTCCCACTTCTTTTTTCCTTCTTTGGACACATCTCAGGCACAGTCGACATGCTGTTGCAGCATGCATGTAGTCTGCTGATTACAGATCATCACCATCATCATCATCATCACCAACATCATCATCATCATCACCTTCTGCCCTAGTTGTACATGTCCTTCTGTGTTGCAGTTGGTCTGTATCAGTGTATGGCTTATAACACTGTGCCTTTTGGGGAGTTATTTTGTTTTCTGTTTTGGGTTTCAACACTGAGGGTTTTTTTGCTCAAGGGAAAATAAACTAAAAAGCGTTTGATCTGGGGCAGTACAGATTCTAAGGAGGACATGGTAAGCAACCTCTTCAGGAATTTATAACTGTACCACAGACCAGAACACACAAATAGCGACAGAAGATTCAAAAGAACACTTTTTAACTAGGACATTAGGACACATGGGAAACAGGGATACCTCAGTCGTAGAGCACCAGACTCATGGCCGAAAGGTCATGGGTTTGAGTCCCAGTAGGAGCAGTGGAAGTATTTTTTTCTCCAGGGTCAGCTTTCTGTGCTGACTCATTTTGGTATCCGTTCCTCCCCAGTGTTACCGCAATAGCATGTAAACTATCCTGGTCACTGTACCAAAAGCACTGGTGGCCGGTTACAGATAAACGCACATGCACCCTACATATGTGGCAACTGTAAACTAGTGTATGATTTGTACGGTGTACGCAGAACATGCGCTGAGACGGCAGCAGTTTCATGCCGCACCAGCTGTGTAACAACCATACAGCACTGGAAGTAGACCGCTTTGGTGAATATATATATATAGACAGCACTAGAAGTACACCACTTTGGTGAATATATATATATATATATATATACAGCACTGGAAGTACACCACTTTGGTGGATATATACAGCACTGGAAGTACACCACTTTGGTGGATATATTATACAAAAATGCACTATGAAATGCATTGTCACTCATTTAAAATTGCATTCAACAAGGACGCAGTGAGTTCTCAATAGCAAAGAATAGCATTACATAAAAGCAATCAACAACATCACAAACAGTGCACATTTGTGGAACAGATTCCTTCTAATAATAATCGTGGTCATTTTCATAGCACCATATCTCACTGACAGGGGTGAGCACACAACACTTTACAAGATCAACAATAATGTATACATTAAAACCTCAAAAATAGTATATGATCATAATATTGTATTCCTCACGCACGCATGCGCACGCACACACACACACACACACACACACACACATGCACAGAAGAACTGTAACTGGACAATCGTGTAGCATTCATGGGAAAAGATGTTCTGCCTGCATCCTGTTTTGACTTGGCTGGAGTGAATCTGGTGGCAGCTGTTGTATTTTTTTTCTTTCTTTCTTTCATTAATTCCTTGGAGGAAATTCAGGTTGCCTCAACTGGGTAAAGCTACAGCAGCTGAAAGATCAGTGCTACCCATTCCTGCCAGTGTGTGCAGTATTTTTGTGCTTGCAGACTGTGGTTTTGCTGCCTGTGCTGGAAATCCAACAATACAAACACAAGACTCATGGCTTTCACACCTTCTCTTGCTTTGCACCCCACATTTGGAATTCACTCCTACAAGACCTTAGACACAGCTCAACCCTGTCATCTTTTAAAGTCGAACTGAAAACCTTCGTCTTCTCACAGTATAATTTCCATCCTAACTAATATCAGTACCCAGTTTCTGCTACAGTCATTGTGTGAGTGTGTGCGTGTGTGTGTGTGTGTTTGTAGTGCGTTTGCATGTGTGTGTGTTTTAAATAATACTTTATGTAAATTGTTATGGTAGGACTATGCTCTACATGTGTATAGAATATCATATTTAGGTTAATATGTATCATGTGAGTGCTCAGGGCATTGATGAGCGCATGATAAATGTACATTATTATTATTATTATGTTTGGGATTTTTAATATGTGCACAAATGTTGATCGCCTGTGATTGCTCATCGGAGCACCATAAGAGTGTGCACTGAAAGTTGGGGAGCAAAATCGCTAGCCGCACTGGGGAATCAGCGTAACCCTTGTCAGTGTTGCACCTGGCTTTTCAGTCCCACACTCTGATAGCCTGAGCTATCCCAACCCTTAAGGTTGGATCTGAGCAAATTCTACTTGTGGAGTTAGTTGGAGTGAGTCCAGCCATTCCAGCTGCTGCACTCTGATGTCAGGGATAGCGATGCTCACCAAAACCTGCACCTGCTGTGGTCCATTTACTCACGATAACATAAATTCACTATAGTACCCAGATGGTATATTAGCCATTATCATTCATCACCCTGTTGGTTTAAACATGTATTCATGAAAGCATATATATATATATATATAATATATATATCGGTAAGCAATAACAGAGTAGGTTATGGAGCGTCAACCAAGTAAACTAAGATTAAGACACTCAAAATGACATATATTGATATAATGCTGTGGAGTAGACTAACACTTGTTTTTAAAACTGTATTTTATATATATTTATATTAGAGAGAGAGAGAATCAATGAAAAGTGAAAAGGGAGAAAGTTTTATGTACATCAACCTCTTAATCATATAAAGAAACTGTAGCTGTACGTTTTGAGGATAACTTATTGACCTACCATGACAAATGTACATTTACGTTAAATATTAAGCAAAATAACTGTATATAAAAGTTCAGACTAAAAGAAGAAAAATTAGAGGGGAACTGAATCCCAAAAGCATTGAGGGCCCTATTGACTAGAATGGAATCAAAAGCATCCAAGCAGCAGGTTTTCACTTAGTTTCTCATCCTGTTTGCTAAACAACTGACATGTGAAAGCTGTGAAGACACAACTGTCAGTGCTGCTGTTTTGTGCCTGTCAGTCTGCGTGACGATAAGTAACATCGTTTAAACAAGGTTGGCTTATGTGGCGAAAGTGGCAAATACCTCACAAGCAAACCTTGAAATTCTTGTCTTCATTGGCAAACCAGTGTGGCTGCTCCCTTAGGATCCGAACGTATGAGTAGAGTACATTAGAGTATTTGATAGGCATGGGTGGAATGAAAATTTGTGTGGTAGCTAAATTAAGTTTGTCAAAAAGTAAGCCAGAGTTTCTATACAATATCTTTTGAGTATCATCACACGGGTATATGACTTTTCTTTTGGTCAAAAAGTAGGCCAGAGTTTCTATCCAATATCTTTTGAGTATCATCACGCTGGTATATGACATTTAGGGTGTATGAATGTGTTAGCGTATGCGTGTATATGTAGTCCTGTGAGTATGAAATATAGATCAAGTGAAACAATTTTTTAGTATTGATACAGACACAAATGTGTATATATATATATATATATATATATATATATATATATATATATATATATATATATATGGTTGTTTGTTGACTGCAGGTTTTTGTTTTTGGGGTGTGTTTTTTAAACAAATTTCTGTTGGTGCAACTTGCTGATACATGTAGTTGGCATAATAATTGTAAGATCAGTCTAATATCACTTATGTGAAAAGACTTTAAATAAATAATATAAAATAAAATAAATAATTTTTGTATGACTAGTGATAGAACAAGCAAACAAGGCATGTGGATGACTACAGTTGTGCATCATCCACGTTTTCAGGCAAGCCTGCCTCTTCAATTTAATGTCCCCATAGGTCCTAAGAGTGAGACTGTAGGGTTGTATAAATCTCACACTCATGGATGTCTGTAGCTTGACATTGGTTATCTTATCGTGGGAGTTAGGTTGTGGGTTTTTTAGTTGTATGGTTTGTGTGTGTGTGTGTGTGTGTGTGTGTGTGTGTGTGTGTGTGTGTGTGTGTTTGTTTGTTTGAGGTTGTTGTTGCTTGTTTGTGTGTATGTGTGTGTGGTTGTTTTGTTTTGCTTGTGTGTTATTGTTTCTTTCTTTGTTGCTTTTTCTTCTTTATATCTTTATTTTCTTCCTCCACCCCCCCCCCCCCCCCACCCCTTTCTTTTCTTTCTTCTTTTTCTTTCTTTCTTTCTTTCTTTCTTCTCTCACTCCTTTTGTGTGTTGTGTGTGTGTGTGTGGTGTGTTCCTTTCTTCCTGTATGTTGTGATTTAATACCGAGTCTAAGAAGGGAGTGGGGTTTTTATGCTTTTTTTCAGTGTCACTTTTGTTATTTCAATATTTTCACTTTCCTTCATGTTGTTATTTTAAAACAAAACAAAAATTCACATAAAACTTTATTGTATTTGACAGTGTGTTTAGAATATATATATATATATGTATCCCATACGACAAGTTTGTTACAATATTAGTATAGCAATATCAATAATGCCATACATAATCCATGTAGTATTTAAGACTGTGTACATGGGTGTTCAGAGGTCTGTTGTCCCTAATATGTCAACTGACATCTGAGGACATTAAGCATCACTTCATCATGCGTTCAGAGGCAGTGTTATTCAGTGCCTTCTTTATTCAGGATGCAATCACGGTTTATGATTTTTTATGTTCCTGAGCCTGCTGTGATGTTTCAGATGTTTCAGAAGCATGTTGTGATGGAGTTGTGTCCCCCTTTTTTCTTGATCTTTTCCTACCCCAACACTTTACACATATTTTAAGTCAGGTACCAACCTTCTTTCAGTTAATCGATCAGTCCGTTTGTAGTTTGTTAGTCAGTCAGACAGTAAATAATACATTGTTTTATTTCCACCTGTTTGGAATCATTGAATAGAATGGGTTTTTTGTTTTTGTTTGTTTTTACATGGATTACACACTATGGCAGCAAATATCTGGAGTCTTCTTTTCCAGTACAGAAGTCAACTCGCGTCCTTGGTAAAGACATTTTGGAGAACATCTGTCCCTTTCATTCAGTTTCAGTGCCAGTGTCAGCTTCATTTTGCTGGTTCTTTTGACTCGTCGTCACCCAAATGTCAGTGCAGTTGGTGCAGAAGTAGGTAAATTTGATAAAAACCATAACTGAATTCACAATGTATGAGCTTGTATATTTATTTGTTTTATGGCAGTTTCTAGTTTAGAGTTTTTCTATGGAGTGTTGATCAGGAACTCACTAACCGAAATGTAATAAATGAGGTGACCAACAGACGAGTCTAAAAACCAGTACAGGATCAAACAAATGGACAGATTTAAACAAGAATGTCTTCACATGTTTTGAGAGGAGGGACTTGTCACAAAATACCCATTTTGGGTAAGATGCTGCTTGGAGTGTGCTTGCAATGCATTGCTTGGTGTGACTAGTGTGGCTTTGTGTTAGTGATGCCACAGTGGCCTGGACTGACCGTGAAGTGCTGTACGCTGTTCAGTGGAACCGTCTTTACACAAAGTAGCTGGACCATCACAATTGCTTCTTCCTAACAAAACAAAGCAAAATGTCTTAAAAGAACAAAATCAAGAGGAGGATGGAGGTGGGGGGGGGGGGGGTGAAGTTTGGGATGTTTTATTTTCACTTTCAATGAAACATTGAAAAGTTTCACACCATTGCCCGTCTTAATGCAGAATCATTCTGGTGGTGACATTGTAGCATTAGGTATAGTTTCCCTCCCTCCCCCCCCCCCTCCCCTCCTGCTCATGGGTGTGACAAGTTGTATGATGGTGATGTGTGGGTGTGGCAAGTTGTGGCAAGATGATGTGTGGGTGTGGCATGTTGTGTGAAGATGATGTGTGGGTGTGACAAGTTGTGTGAAGATGATGTGTGGGTGTGACCAGTTGTGTGAAGGTGATGTGTGGGTGTGACAAGTTGTGTGAAGGTGATGTATGGGTGAGACAAGTTGTATGAAGGTGATGTGTGGGTGAGACAAGTTGTATGAAGATGATGTGTGGGTGAGACAAGTTGTATGAAGATGATGTATGGGTGTGACAAGTTGTGTCAAGATGAAGTGTGGGTGAGACAGGTTGTGTGAAGATGATGTGTGGGTGTGACAAGTTGTGTGAAGATGATGTGTGGGTGTGGCATGTGTGAAGAAGATGATGTTGCCCATCTTAATGCAGAATCATTCTGGTGGTGACATTGTAGCCTTAGGTATAGTTTCCCTCCCTCCCCCCCTCCCCCCTCCCCCCATGGGTGTGACAAGTTGTGTGAAGATGATGAGGGGTTGTGACAAGTTGTGTGAAGATGATGTGAGAGTGTGACAGTTTGTGTGAAGATGATGTGTGGGTGTGACAAGGTGAATGTGTGGGTGTGACCAGTTGTGTGAAGATGATGTGTGGGTGTGACCAGTTTTGAGAGGATGATGTGTGGGTGAGACAAGTTGTGTGAAGGTGATGTGTGGGTGTGACAAGTTGTGTGAAGATGATGTGTGGGTGAGACAAGTTGTGTGAAGGTGATGTGTGGGTGAGACAAGTTGTGTGAAGGTGATGTGTGGGTGTGACCAGTTGTGTGAAGATGATGTGTGGGTGTGACCAGTTTTGAGAAGGTGATGTGTGGGTGAGACAAGTTGTGTGAAGGTGATGTGTGGGTGTGACAAGTTGTGTGAAGATGATGTGTGGGTGAGACAAGTTGTGTGAAGGTGATGTGTGGGTGTGACAAGTTGTGTGAAGATGATGTGTGGGTGTGACCAGTTGTGTGAAGATGATGTGTGGGTGAGACAAGTTGTGTGAAGGTGATGTGTGGGTGTGACAAGTTGTGTGAAGATGATGTGTGGGTGAGACAAGTTGTGTGAAGGTGATGTGTGGGTGAGACAAGTTGTGTGAAGGTGATGTGTGGGTGTGACCAGTTGTGTGAAGATGATGTGTGGGTGTGACCAGTTTTGAGAAGGTGATGTGTGGGTGAGACAAGTTGTGTGAAGGTGATGTGTGGGTGTGACAAGTTGTGTGAAGATGATGTGTGGGTGAGACAAGTTGTGTGAAGGTGATGTGTGGGTGTGACAAGTTGTGTGAAGATGATGTGTGGGTGTGACCAGTTGTGTGAAGATGATGTGTGGGTGAGACAAGTTGTGTGAAGGTGATGTGTGGGTGTGACAAGTTGTGTGAAGATGATGTGTGGGTGAGACAAGTTGTGTGAAGGTGATGTGTGGGTGTGACCAGTTGTGTGAAGATGATGTGTGGGTGTGACCGGTTTTGAGAAGGTTAAAGGGGAATGGAAGGAAAGACTCCAGTTGACATGAAGTAGAAAACGTGAAAATAATCATTTCTGTGTGCAGGCTTGATTTGTCTGTCACATGAAAAGTACAAAGCCAGTCATTTCTGTGTGCAGGCTTGATTTGTCTGTCACATGAAAAGTACAAAGCCAGTCATTTCTGTGTGCAGGCTTGATTTGTCTGTCACATGAAAAGTACAAAGCCAGTCATTTCTGTGTGCAGGCTTGATTTGTCTGTCACATGAAAAGTACAAAGCCAGTCATTTCTGTGTGCAGGCTTGATTTGTCTGTCACATGAAAAGTACAAAGCCAGTACTTTCTTCGCTTCAAGTTTGAGCTCCTCAGGGTGCAGCCATGTTGGTTCGCTCTTTAGCAATGAAGACCTATTTGCCACTATTTGTTCGTGACATCACTGATACAGAGGGCTGGGCACAAAATGGCAGCACTCACGGTCATGTTTTCGCAAGTTTCAAAAGTCAGTTTTGAACAAACAGAGCCAGAAATCGAGTGAAAACTTTCTATTTTCTGCATTCTGTTCCATTCCTGTTAATAGCGGCCATGATGTTTCTAAGTCACTTTGGTTCCGCTTTAATAGCTCCTTGAGAGTTTGTGCTGGAGGGTTCCACTGCTTGTAGTCTTGAGTGTACCTACCTCCTGCATGCCTGGAAAAGGGTGAGAATGATGTGTGAGTGTGACATGAATTCAGTCATGTTATGCCTGCATGCCTGGAAAAGGGTGAGAATGATGTGTGAGTGTGACATGCATTCAGTCATGTTATGCCTAACCATGATTAGATGACAATGATAATGATTCGTTGTTGTGTTTTAATGGTGGAATTCTGTGCCCTTTGCCTATCAATATGCTACTAAATGTGTGTGGATATTCCTCAGGTTTGATCTCAGTTGTTTGTCTGCAGTTGATTTTGCACAGTAAATATATATATATTTAGATTTTTGTTGCAGTTATTTTGTTGTTGTTTGTTTTGTATTTGCCAGTTTCTTCTTCTCCTGCTTTCTCTTCATCTTTGTGTTGTGTACAGTGCATATGTTTGCCATTTATGGTGGTCCGGGAGTGTGTGTGTGGGGGGGAGGGGGGGGGCTGGGGTGTTATTTTCTGCAACTTCTTTCTCACTGTGTGTGTGTGTGTGGGTGTACGTTCTGCCTGTCTGTTTGGAATGTTCTAACGCATTGTGGTTTTGTTTATATTTCTCTCCTCGCTTTAAAAAAAAAAAAAAAAATCCTTTTCCATTACTGTTTTAGACCACCATTCTGTATTTTTTCTGCATTATTTTACTCGGCTTTCACTTGTCTCTCTTATTTGGGGTTTGTCAGTTGGTAGAGGGGTGGGGCAGCATTATCTCTCTTATAGTGTAGGTAAGCTCTCCTCCCCACCCCCCACCCCTGTAAACTGAAAGGTTCAGCACCTACACAATAAACATTTGTATTCGCTAAAGGAAGGGTGGGTTGGTTTGTGTTACCTAAGAACACTGCTCATGTCCCTCCACTAACTGGCATCAGGTCCTACATCTACTGCAAGCGCGTGCAATGAAACAGGCTGTGTGTCAAAACATACAAGTTGACATTAAATCATATAGCATCCCGCACAGACTCGGTGATGTGTTTGTGCAGCAACAGAGTTGGGTATGGTGTGCACAACATGGCTTTGAGTTCCTTTTGCACACTTGCAAGCGGCATCTGCCTTTGAAGATCCCACAGCGAACGGCGGTGGGGTTGTTGGCAGTCAGAAATTTGTATTTGGTATTGAAACAGAAAAGCGAAGGTTTTTCTTCTTTGGTGTCTTGTTTTGGGGTGCTTGGGTGTGATGTCACATTGAGTGTGTGTGTGTGTGTGAGAGAGTGCGTGTGTGAAAGAGAGAGGGAGGGTGTGTGGTGGGTGTGTGAGACAGAGAAAGAAAAAGAGAGAGAGTGTGTGTGTGTGAGAGAGTGTGTGTGAGAGAGAGAGAGTGTGTGTGTGTGTGTGAGAGAGAGAGAGAGTCTGAGAGAAAGAGAGAGTGTGTGTGTGTGTGTGTGTGTGTGTGTGAAGCCGTATTGAATTTCTGTGACGTGCCAAACGTTAAACAGGCGGTAGTTTTGCACCGGCCTGGCCTTATCATGAGAGATATCTCTAAACACACCGCGTGGCTTCCAAATGTTTTCTCTACTTTGACGAGCTGGTGTCAAAATGGCGGCACACACGACTTGTTGAATGATGCAATTGAGCGCCAAGATGATGGCGTGTAGCGCGTAATGTGTAACACACACACACACACATGCGCGCGCACGCACGCGTGCACACACACACTGACACACGCATACTCGCATACTCGCATAACTGCATACACACACACACACACACACACACACACACACACACTGTAACACGCGCACAGACAGCTCTCTCTCTCTCTCTCTCTCTCTCTCTCACACACACACACACACACACACGGTGACAGAGACCGTAAACACTCGCACACACCACACCACACCACACCACACGTACACGCACTGTAATGTGCACACGTCTCTCTCTCTCTCTCTCTCTCTCTCTCTCTCTCTCTCTCTCTCTCTCTCTCTCTCTCTTCTCTCTCTCTCTCTCTCACACACACACACACACACCACACCACACACACACACAAGACACATGCACACATACCGGCCGTATACACACACACACACACACACACACACACACACACACACACATAATACAGAAACCGTAAACTGACACGCTTGCTTGCATACTTGCACACCCACTCTGGCAATGCGGTGAAGCTAGCCATCATTTGTATGTGGTTTAGAAACCTGGCAAAAGAAACTGCAGACGCTTATGACCCAGTCGGCGGCAGGGACACGAGATGGGTCATAAATCTCACCAGTCACCGAGGTTTTGTCGCTCTGTACACGCGTGCACAGACATTACGCTGGTATATTGTCCACAAATGAGGTGTGCAGCTGCATTTTAAACTCTCCGTCTTGGCACACTGGCATGCAGTGTGGCACCAGGCGTGAAACTGAACAATAAATCGTACTCTCTCTCTCTCTCTCTCTCTCTCTCTCTCTCTCTCTCTCTCTCTCTCTCTCTCTCTCTCTCTCTCTCTCTCTCTCTCTCTCTCTCTCTCCACACACACACACACACACACACACACACACACACACACACACACCACACACACACACCGGCCGTACACTCGCACACACAAACACTGACATGCACGCAACAGCACGATCGGTTGGACAGGGTTATTTTTAGAACCCTGTCTCGCCACTGAGTATATATTTATATGTTGTAGCGGTATTGTTACTGAGTCCGTATGCGGTAACAGTTGTAGCGGTATTGCTACTAAGTCCGTATGCGGTAACAGGTGCACCTGTAGTGCGTCCCAGTGTTTATGTTGATCGCAATTATGTAACGCTGTTCTCCGCTCTCGATCACACTCACTGCGCTCTTGTTGCACCTGGTTCTAAAGTAAGTAAGTAAACATAGTGCTTAACGTCCACAGAAACCATAAGGCTTATTAGGGACGGGCCTGGTTCTAAATGAGCGACTAGCTTTTTTATAGTGCGGCGTTTTAACTATCCACCGAAGCGGTCTAATTACAGCGCTGAAGTTTTGGTTGTTACATGGCTGGTGCCACGTGAAACTGCTGCCGTCTCGGCGCATTCTGTGTACACCATACAACTATGCACCATGTCACGTCCCTTCACGCAAAGCCACGTACACACACACTCTTGCGTGTGTACTACATTCACACCTGTCTAGAGAGGACGAAAGCATCGTTCTGCATTCACCCGTCTGGAGAGAACGAAAGCATCGTTCTGCATTCACACCTGTCTAGAGATAACGAAAGTATCGTTCTGCATTCACATCCGTCTAGAGAGAACGAATGGATCGTTCTACATTCACATCGGTCTACATTCACACCCGTCTAGAGAGAACGAAAGCATCGTTCTATTCACACTAGTCTAGAGAGAACTCTCTGCGTGTTTAGCTGTCACCCGGCTGCACTTTTGGCAGAATGACCGGGATCTATTACGTGCTATTGCGGTATCACGGGGGTAGAAGGGATACTAAAATATGAGTCAGCACAGAGTTGACCCTGGAGAAAAAAGGGAAAAAAATCCACCGCTCCTGTCGGGACTCGAACCTTTCCATCACGAGTCCTGCGCTGTAACCACTGAGCCATCTCTGCTCCGCGGAGTGGCGTGATAAAATGCACACGCAAAAACAAAAAACAAAAAACAAACAAACAAAAAACTGTCGCTTTTTGGATGTTTTGCTGTTACTGACCAGTGGAGTGGTTATGACAATGGCGGGATGTCGTACGTGATAGTACGTTCATAGGCTACCGGCAACTGATGGGGACGGTCATAAATATTCAGTGCCTTGACATAAAAATATTCAGTGACTTGACATAAATAATTCAGTGACCTGACGTAAAGATATTCAGTGATTTGACATAAATACTTCAGTAACTTGACATAAAGATATTCTGTGACATGACATAAATACTTCAGTGAATGGACATAAAAATATTCAGTGCCTTGACATAAAGATATTCATTGACTTGACACAAAGACATTCAGTGCCTTGACATCAAGATATTCAGTGTCCTGACATAAATATTTCAGTGCCTTGACATAAAGATATTCAATGCCTTGACATAAAGATATTCAGTGATTTGACATAAAGATATTCAGTGACTTGACATAAATATTTCAGTGACTTGGCATACAAATATTCAGCAATTTGACATAAATACTTCAGTGACTTGGCATAAAGATATTCAGCGATTTAACATAAAGATATTCAGTCACTTGACATAAATATTTCAGTGACTTGGCATACAAATATTCAGCAATTTGACATAAATACTTCAGTGACTTGGCATAAAGATATTCAGCGATTTAACATAAAGATATTCAGTGACTTGACATAAATATTTCAGTGACTTGGCATACAAATATTCAGCAATTTGACATAAATACTTCAGTGACTTGGCATAAAGATATTCAGCGATTTAACATAAAGATATTCAGCGATTTAACATAAAGATATTCAGCGATTTAACATAAAGATATTCAGCGATTTAACATAAAGATATTCAGTGACTTGACAGGCCGGTGATCATAGTCAGTCTATGAGGTCCTTTACAATACAATACAGCTTTATTGCCAAGTGTCAGTACAATTGCACGAGGACTGTTTCGTGGTGCCTTTGCGGAGACCTTTATCAATAATTATTCAGTTATTCAGATCCGACGGTGGGACGCGGACCTGCGAGGTAGTTGCTGAGTCCACAGTACAGGCCCTCATCAGTGTTCCAAAGCCTGTCCAGAACTTCAGGCAATATCCACTTCTAGCCCCGTCGGTTCGCCGTCCTCAAATCGGGTTTGAGGATGTACGGAGAGAACTGGTGTGCAGATATGCCAGCGTAGTGCATACTTCAAGTTCATTCCGTCCACACACACACACACACACACACACACACACACACACACACACACACACACACACACACACACACACATCACACACACACACACACACACACACATTCTCATACCATTTGAGGACCGTGAACCGACGGGGCTAAAAGTGGACATTGCCGAACTTGACGTGAAAGAATTTTAACGGGGTATCTTGGCGAGGGCATCTGGCCAAAGGTGGCCACTGCGTTAGTCATAGTGTCTCCCGCAGCGCCCGGCATCTCGCGCGGTTTAAAACGTCTGAACGCACTGGCTGGCAAAGTGCTTGGCTTTGGCTGTCCGTGCCGTTATTTCTGATGAGGTTCAGAGTTCCAGTCCTGTTTCAAGAGTGATGAAGGAGGTAGGACTGTGACGTGTGTGGATAGTGGGGTGTCTCTTATTGGGGTGCTGATCAGTGTCTGCAGCCCGTTCAGAGATGCAGAGAGCCGGTGGTGCCGTCAGGTATGTGTCAAAGTGATGACTGAGGCGCAGTCTGCCTGCAGGCGAAAATGGTCATAGATTGTAGCTTTACTGACACACAGACATAGAACACGCGTCTGTGCACACACACACACACACACACACACACACACACACACACACACACACACACACACACACACACACACACACACACACCACACACATACGCACGCACGCACACACACACTATGCCACGACTGAACACACACACACAATGTCACGAATGAACACACACACACACACACACACACACACACACACACACACACACACACAACACACACACACACACGCACACACACACACACAGCACGCACGCACGCATGCATGCACGCACGAACACACACACACACACACACACACACACACACACACACACACACACACACACACACACACACACACACATTCTGTCACGACTGAACACACACACACACACACACACACACACACACACACACACACACACACACACACACACACACACACACACACACACACACACACACACACACACACACACACACACACACACACAATGTCACGACTGAACACACACACATGGACTCAATCAACAGTATCATGTTCACAATGAACAAGGACTCGATGAACGGCAGTGTGTCACAATGAAAAAGGACTCGATGAACGACAGTGTGTCACGATGAAAAAAGGACTCGATGAACGACAGTATGTCACGATGAACAAGGACTCGATGAACGACAGTATGTCACGATGAACAAGGACTCGATGAACGACAGTATGTCACGATGAACAAGGACTCGATGAACGACAGTATGTCACGATGAACAAGGACTCGATGAACGACAGTATGTCACGATGAACAAGGACTCGATGAACGACAGTATGTCACGATGAACAAGGACTCGATGAACGACAGTATGTCACGATGAACAAGGACTCGATGAACGACAGCATGTCACGATGAACAAGGACTCGATGAACGACAGTATGTCACGATGAACAAGGACTCGATAAACGACAGTATGTCATGAGGAACAAGGACTCGATGAACGACAGTATGTCACGATGAACAAGGACTCGATGAACGACAATAAGTCACGATGAACAAGGACTCGATGAACGACAGTATGTCACAATCAACAAAGGACTCGATGAACGACAGTATGTCACGATGAACAAGGACTCGATGAACGACAGTATGTCACGATGAACAAGGACTCGATGAACGACAGCATGTCACGATGAACAAGGACTCGATGAACGACAGTATGTCACGATGAACAAGGACTCGATGAACGACAGCATGTCACGATGAACAAGAACTCAGTGAACGACAGTATGTCACGATGAACAAGGACTCAGTGAACGACAGTATGTCACGATGAACAAGGACTCGATGCACGACAGTATGCCACGATGAACAAGGACTCAGTGAACGACAGTATGTCACGATGAACAAGGACTCAGTGAACGACAGTATGTCACGATGAACAAGGACTCGATGCACGACAGTATGTCACGATGAACAAGGACTCAGTGAACGACAGTATGTCACGATGAACAAGGACTCGATGAACGACTGTATGTCACGATGAACAAGGACTCAGTGAACGACAGTATGTCACGATGAACAAGGACTCGATGCACGACAGTATGTCACGATGCACGACTGTATGTCACGATGCACGACAGTATGTCACGACGCACGTCCACTGTGACAGCGGCAGCAGCAGACGGCGTGGGGAGGGGCAGCAAACGGGGACAATTGGCAAACCAAAGGACACGCCTTGAACTACCGCCAGTCCTGCAAGCCCCGGCCACGATTTGTCGTAACGGGGTGGGTCTGTCTACCCGGGTGTCGCCGCTCTGCTGTTTGCATTGCATTTACCCGGCTATTCAGACCGTCTTGACCCGGTCGCTTCTGGGTGTGGGTGTGACGTCAGCTGTGTGTGACGTAATGTAGCCGGGACCCGGATTGTAGAACTGAAGGCCGGTACC
>JABMCL010002010.1:582500-585000 GCA_018857735.1 Alviniconcha marisindica | reverse complement strand
TGTTTTGTGTATGTGTGTGTGTGTGTGTGTGTGTGTGTGTGTGTGTGTGTGTGTGTGTGTGTGGTGAATGTGTGTGTGTGTGTGTGTGTGCTGTGTGTGTGTGTGTGTGTGTGTGTGTGTGTGTGTGTGTGTGTGTGTGTGTGTGTGTGTGTGTGTGTTTTATGTGTGTGTGTGTGTGCGTGTGTGTGTGTGTGAATGTGTGTGTGTGTGTGTGTGTGTGTGTGTGTGTGTGTGTGTGTGTGTGGTGTGTGTACGTGCGTGCGTACGTGCGTGCGTACGTGTATGTGTGTGCGTGCGTGTGTGCGCGCGCGCGCGTGTGTGTTCTGTTACAGCCCTGCTGACAAGAGCGGTCGCACGTGCAGAGTAAAAGCGAGCGATGCACCGAGATGCCGGCGAGAGCTGCTGCGGGAGAGATGCTTATCGCCACAGGAACAAAGGCTTGGATTACGCGCGGCGCGGACCAGCACCGATCACTGGCCTCACAATGGTGTCACTGAGCATTTGTTCTGATTGAGGAGAGCACGACAGCGAGGCAACACTGCTGTAGGCTATTGCGCAGGCTGCAGCAACGGGACTGTGCAGCGAGACAGACAGACACAGCAACGCGACTGTGCAGAGTGACAGACAGACACAGCAACGCGACTGTGCAGAGACAGACACAGCAACGCGACTGTGCAGAGAGACAGACAGACACAGCAACGTGACTGTGCAGAGTGACAGACAGACCAGGGAGGGATGTGGCGGGGGGGCGAAGGCACAACGCGACTGTGGGGGAGGCAGGAGTGGAGGACAGACAGACACAGCAACGCGACTGTGCAGCAGACGACAGACACAGCAACGCGACTGTGCGACAGACAGAGCAGAGGAGTGCAGAAGACAGACAGACAGCAACGCGACTGTGCAGAGAGACAGACAGACACAGCAACGCGACTGTGCAGAGAGACAGACAGACACAGCAACGCGACTGTGCAGAGAGACAGACAGACACAGCAACGCGACTGTGCAGAGAGACAGACAGACACAGCAACGCGACTGTGCAGAGAGACAGACAGACACAGCAAGAAGACTGTGCAGAGAGACAGACAGACACAGCAACGCGACTGTGCAGAGAGACAGACAGACACAGCAACGTGACTGTGCAGACAGACAGACAGACACAGCAACGCGACTGTGCAGAGAGACAGACAGACACAGCAACGCGACTGTGCAGAGAGACAGACAGACACAGCAACGCGACTGTGCAGAGTGACAGACAGACACGAAGCAACGCGACTGTGCAGAGAGACAGACAGACACAGCAAGAAGACTGTGCAGAGAGACAGACAGACACAGCAAGAAGACTGTGCAGAGAGACAGACAGACACAGCAACGTGACTGTGCAGAGAGACAGACACAGCAACGCGACTGTGCAGAGAGACAGACAGACAGACACAGCAAGAAGACTGTGCAGAGAGACAGACAGACAGACACAGCAACGCGACTGTGCAGACAGACAGACAGACACAGCAACGCGACTGTGCAGAGTGACAGACAGACACGAAGCAACGCGACTGTGCAGAGAGACAGACAGACACGAAGCAAGAAGACTGAGTAAGTAAGACTGGAGGAAAGACGAACAACTGGAGAATCGTCAAGATGTTACGGAAGAACAAAATCAACATAAACAAAACAAAACGCGCGAGACCGCGCGTGCGCACACCCACCCGCCTCCCCTTCCACCTCCGACACGCACTCACGCACGCACGAGCACCCCCCCCCCCCCTCCTCCCCTCTCCCCCCCCCCCCCTACCACACATGCACATCACTCTCACTCAGACGCACGCACGCACGCACGCACGCACACACACACACACACACCACACACACACACACACACACACACACACACACACTATTTTTACACTGTCGTAGGCCAGGCTAAACACATAGTGTGTCAAAGACAAGTGACCTGCGACGTTCTAAATATAAATTACAAAACAGACGAACGATTAAAAACAACAAGAAACAACACAATTATAACTGAAAGTCTTTTCGAGGTTGTGAGTTAAGACTGCTCTTTACATCATTGAGCTAAGAAAGCATGGAGTGGAACAAAACAACGAAAGAAACAAACCCAGCGACCCCCACGCACCATCAGCTTTGACAACTCTGTGGTATTACTCCTACTATTTTCCCTCGTAACGACGTTAGACGTAAAAGGACTGGTTATGCTTAGGAACAAGGTTTGGAAGGGGGCAGGGGGGGGTAAAAGGACTGGTCAGAAAGGTTGGCAGGGGGGCGGGGGGGGGGGTGGGGGGGGGGGGGTGAGTCAAAACTACAACTCTCCGACTGAGGTATAAAATGTCACACTAACGCAAAGCACGAGACGAGACAGACGTACCTGTTGTGAAAGGCGAGAACGCTGGCACGTGAAACTCGTGTCTGGTTCCATGCCAATGTAGGTGTCAGTCACAGCTAGGTCACCATGACCCTTGCGTCACGATCCCTGTCTGCAAGTCAA
>JABMCL010002010.1:555000-575000 GCA_018857735.1 Alviniconcha marisindica | reverse complement strand
ACATCAAAGAAAACATCCGCTAACCTTGAACTTTGGCCATTGCCAGTCACGGGGGGAAGGGGGGGGGGGGGGGGGGGGGGGGGGTCAGTACATCGTAAATGTCGTGTTTTACTACTGTACCTAATCTAAAACCAAGTCAGAACTCGAACTCGAAACCTTTATTTTACAAGGGTTGTAGTTTAGGTTCAGTCAGAAACCTAACAACTAGTCCTTGCAGAGCACGCGATGACTAAAAATAAATTCCCCGTTTAGAGATAAATCATGGCACGTACCGTCTGACGTTACTGAGAACATTAGCAGTCGGCACAAAGCCGAAAGGTACTGTTTCAATCAGCCTGACTGTGCTCTCTTTAAAGTGGCCACGTCTAAGGACAACAGCTAGGCACGTAGTTTCCTTGTAGAGCGTGTGTGTGTGTGTGTGTGTGTGTGTGTACGTGCATGCGTGCGTGTGTGTGTGTGTGTGTGTGTGCGTGCGTGCGTGTGTCTGTGTGTGTGAGCAACTTCCTTGTTGTGTGTGTGTGTGTGAGTGATTTTTTCTTGAATTTTTTTCGGAGGGAGGAGGGGTGGGGGTGATTTATTTTGAAAGTGTGAAATGTACTGTTGCACTGGAGCCCCTTTGGCCCAGCGGTAAGACGTTAGGCTGGTAACTTCCTTGTTGTGTGTGTGTGCGTGAGGGCGACTTCCTGGAAAGCGAGTGACTGCAATTGGTTGCACAGATTAGGACGTCAGATCCACGTGGACTGACATGAAACAGCTAGTGTCCGCGCTGTGGTTATTTCGTCAACATCAGATTTGTTTGATTTTTTTGGGGGTGGTGGGGGGGTGGGGGGGGGGGGGTTGGGGGTGGTGGTGGTGGTGTGGTGGTGGTTAAAGTGTGAAGTGTACTGTTGCTCTGGAGCCACTTTGGCCCAGCGGTAAGGCGTTAGGCTGGTAGCCGGACGACGTCGGTTCGATTCCCTGCTTCTGCTCTCCTTCCTCCTCAAAAGCTGTAGTCGATGAACACCGACTTGTGACTTCTCCCATCACAGCCGGCGAAAGATTAAAACGGCTCTCGGTCTTCGCCCGGCGCCTTAACGCACAGTCATTCAGATGGTGACAGTGTAGCGTTAGGTGTAGTCTCTCCTCCTCCCCCCCCCCCCCCCCCCCAACCCCCCACCCCCCCCCTCCGGCCAGATCTCGGTCCCCGACAGTTTCCCGTCGCCGTCTTAATGCAGACTCATTCAGGTTGTGACAGTGTAGCGTTAGGTGCACACATACTCACACACACACACACACACACACACACACAGAGAATACAAATCCACCCTGTGCCCCTACCCGTATGTGTGTGTGTGTGTGTGTGTGTGTGTGTGTGAGTGTGTGTGCACCTAACGCTACACTGTCACAACCTGAATGAGTCTGCATTAAGACGGCGACGGGAAACTGTGTCCTTTGTGCGGGGAGGGAGAGGTAGTG
The DNA here is from genome assembly GCA_018857735.1 of Alviniconcha marisindica. Taxonomy (NCBI): domain Eukaryota; kingdom Metazoa; phylum Mollusca; class Gastropoda; family Provannidae; genus Alviniconcha; species Alviniconcha marisindica. Next base: position 573,545 of record JABMCL010002010.1, on the reverse strand, counting down.
AGCGTACATGCACAATGTGTGTGTGTGTGTGTGTGTGTTAACGTGTGTGTGTGTGTGTGTGTGTGTCTCTCTCTCTCTCTCTCTCCTCTCTCTCTCTCTCTCTCTCTCTCTCTCTCTCTCTCTCTCTCTCTCTCCCCCAACCTCCTTGGCTAGATCTCGGTCCCCAGCCACTAGGCTCCCTTCCCGACCGGAGACGACTCGGCGTTGAAGAAGTCACGTACGAACAAGGTTATTTCGTCGACATCAGCCTTTTCCTTACACAATGCACGTAGGGGGCGGCTGAAGCATGAAGCTTAGATTGGACAAAGACTGAAGCCTCAGTCCGACAACAGCGGTTCACGGTGAAGACAGGTCGATAGAAAAGAGGTTCGTGACACAGCTAGCAGCCTACTGACTACGCCCCTACGGGACCAATGTAATATAATTATACACATGATTGTAACTGCGTTTGAATCTGTGCACTGAGCAAATATTTATGGACAGCCTCTGAAACATCAGCTTAACAAATCGTTAAGTCAGAGAAATATGGGTGGGGAGGTGGTGGGGAGGTGGTGGTGGGGGGGGGGGGGGGGGGGGGGGTGGGGGGGGGGGGGGGGGGGGGGAGAGGTAGTGTGCGTACATGTACAATGTGTGTGTGTGTGTGTGTGTGTGTGTGTGTGTGTGTGTGTGTGTGTCTCTCTCTCTCTCTGTGTTGACAGTGTGTGTATATATATATATATAATATATATATATATATATATATATTAATTAAATATGATAGATAGATATAGATATAATGTGTCTGTGTGTGTAGCTGTGAGCCTGTGTGTGTGTGTGTGTGTGTGTGTGTGTGTGTGTTGGTGTGTGTGTGTGATGCGTGTGTGCGTGCACGTGTGTGTGTGTTGTGTGTGTGTGGTGTGTGTGTGTGTATGCGTGCATGTGTGCGCGCACGTGTGTGTGTGTGTGTGTGTGTGTGTGTGTGTGTGTGTGTGTGCGCGCGCACGTGTGTGTGGTGTGTGTGTGTGTTGTGTGTGTGTGTGTGTGTGTGTGTGTGTGTGTGTGTGTGAGGAGAGGGAAATTAACAGAACGGGAGTAATGAAATAGGCAGAGGCACAGAGAGAAGGGAGAGGGGGAGAGAGAGAGAGGGGAGAGATGGGGGGAGAGGGGGAGAAATGGGATGAGAGGGGGAGAAAGAGAGAAATGGGGAGGGAGAGGGGGAGAGAGAGGTGGGGAGAGATGGGGGGGGGGGAGAGGGGAGAAAGAGAGAAGGGGGAGAGAGAAGGGTGGAGGGGGGAGAGAGATTTTACCGTAGACTACTTAGTGCAAGCCGGCCACACAGCACAGGGCTGTTATTGACAAGTCCTAGGCTACGTCAATGGAGGCAGCCGGCGTGGAAAATAAGTACCTTCACATGTTAGTGTTTATTCGAGTGAAAACAGTTGCGTCTCTCTCTCTCTCTCTCTCTCTCTCTCTGCCCGTCTCTCTCTCTGTTCTGTCTCTCTCTGTCTGTCTGTCTGTCTGTCTGTCTGTCTGTCTGTCTGTCTCTCTCTCTCTCTCTCTCTCTGTCTCTCTCTCTCTGTTCGTGCACACATCTTTGTATTTCGTAGTTTGTTTTGTTTTGTTTTTGTTGACCAACGGAAACTAACTGACATTTTGAAGAATATGTATGATTCAAGTTGTTTTCCGGCCGTTTTTGTCCCGCCAGAACTTGTTACTGTCACGGCACTCTGTGTGTGTGTGTGTGTGTGTGTGTGTGTGTGTGTGTGTGTGTGTGTGTGTGTGTGGTGTGTGTTGTATTGTTGTGAGTGTGTGTGTGTGTGTGTTGTGTGTGTGTGTGTGTGTGTGTGTGTGTGTGTGTGTGTGTGTGTGTGTGTGTGTGTGTGTGTGTGTGTGTTGTGTGTGTGTGTGTGTGTGTGGTGTGTGTGTGTGTGTGTGTGTGTGTGTGTGTAGGTTTTGTGTGTGTGTGTGTGTGTGTGTGTGTGTGTGTGTGTGTGTGTGTGTGTGTGTGTGTGTGTGTGTGTGTGTGTGTGTGTGTGTGTGTGTGTGTGCTTTGAGTTCATACGCATCCTGCTTCAGTGTCACCCGAAATTCATTTCAATTCCTGTCATGCATTTGCACCCTGCCTCATATTTCAACCAAATGTACACCTTCCTGCTCCGAAAGTGAAAACCCCTGATCATGATAACAGTCGCAGTAACCAAATAATCAGTCAAACGACAGCATTTTTTTCCCCCCGAACGGAAGCGACAGCAAGTTTCAGCAGTTGGGAAATCAGGGCTAGGTTTCCTCCCCGACATGAGAACGCCAGCTCTGGCCGGCGGTGCTGTGAGATCACATGCGAAACGCACGACACGGACCTGGAAGATAAACATGGCCAGATGATGGCTTTGACCTTTGCGACGCAGCAGCGCTCGATGGCGGAGCGCTGGCTCCCTCCGTCGCGGCGGAGCGGTTTGAGTGAGCGTCATCAGGGTGTCTGCTCGGGGGTGACCTCAGTGAGCCGGGGTCGGCAGTGGTGACGTCCAGGCGGACCTGGAAGATAAACATGGTCCAGGCGGACCTGGAAGATAAACATGGTCCAGGCGGACGTCCACATTGCCGACCCCGGCTCACTGAGCTCACCGAAGCGGCGAGGTGGTAACAGCCCACGGTAGGCCGACGGTCATGCCGGAAGTAAACATGGTACTTAACGTCCACAGACACCATACGGCTTAGTAGGGGCGGGGAGAAGGGGTGGGGTGGGGTGGCAGGTGGGCGGAGAGGGAGATTATATACATGTCGCTACACTGTCACCACCAGAATGACTTCTGCATTAATGTGGGCAGCGAAGAGAGCCGTTTTAATGTTGCATTAATTGTGAGGGACAAAGTCACAAGACAGTGTCCTCAGACCACCACCTTGGAAGAGAAAGGAGAGCCGAAGCAGATTCGAACCTAAGTCCTCTGCTTACCAGCCGCCTAACGCCTTACCGCTAGGCCACACCGGCTCACAAACGGTCATGCCGGAACCGTGGACCTATATGTGCAGGTCGATGGCCCCAACTGTACAGCCCGTCCCTAATAAGCTTTGTGGTTTCTGTGGACGTTAAGCACCATGTCTACTCTACCAACTGTATGCCTGCCGCTGACAGCGCCCAGGGAAGTGTCAACGCCACCGGACTGTGAGACAGCGAGAGCTGTGGCTTGTAACACTTGTGCACTCACGAAAACCTCATGCTAAAGTAGGTGCGATCACACGCGCGCACATACGCACGCACGCACACGCACTGCGCAGCACACAACACACACACAACACCTGTTCGGACACACACCACACTCACACCAACACCTGCCCTGACAGCGCCCAGGGAAGGCACACACACACCGACTTGACGCGCAACTTGCACACTACACTCACAAACATAACACACAGCAAAACGACACACACACACACACAACCACCACCACACACTGACGCACGCACACACACACACACACACACACACACACACACACACACACACACACACACACACACACATGACGCACACACACACCACACACACACACTCACACCACACACACACACACACACACACACACACTGACGCACGCACACACACCACACACACACACACACACTGACGCATGCACCACACACACACACACACACACACCACACACACACACACCACACACACACACACACCACCACACACACACACACACACACACAACACACACACACACACACACACACACACACACACACACAACACACACACACACAACCACACACACACACACAACACACACCACACACACACACACACACACACACACACACACACACACTCACACACACACACACACACACACACACACCACACACACACACACACACACACACACACACACACACACACACACACACACACACACAGTGTACAAATCCACCCTGTGCCCTTTCCGTGGTCCAGAACTGACCCTGCGTGGCTGGCAGCATGTTAAAGTCCTGTAACTCACTGCCTGTCCTCTCACGTTTCTCTCCATGGCGGCCCCGCTGGTGTCATTTACCGCAGTGGCGGCACAAAGTGACAAAGGCAAAGCCACACGTCGTCACGCAGTCTGCCCAGTATCGTGAGGGACAGTGTCATAATAATTATAATAACAACAGCTCTTACACAGCGCTGTAGCTCGCAAAACGGTACGAGCTCTCGACGCTGCTGCAGTCAGCGAAAGAAGAGGAAGAAGAAGAAGAAGAAGAAGAAAGAGGATAAATACTGGGCTAAGTAAGTAAAAGCATACATCAACACTCAAGCATTTCACACTCAACCCCCTTCTCCCGCTCCTCCCCACCCCTCCCCCCGTGACACCGTGACAATAACACACAAACGCAAAACACACACACATGCACCCCACCACCCCCACCCCCCATCCCCCCTCCCCCACCCCTCAACCCCCACTCCCTCCCAGGTGTTAATTTCAGAGTCTCAGCTGTAGGCAGCGCGGAATAGGTGTGTTTTGAGGCTGGATTTAAAAGCGGTGATAGATATAGAGGAACGGATTTCAACACACAAAGAACCGGATACTAGAAAGACCTTGCATCGGTGCTTTTGAGCTTAAAAGCGTGGGACAGAGAGCAGTTCGTAGGAAGAAGATCGAAGGGATCAACGGGGAGTGTATGATGAGAGACAGTCTGAGAGGTAAAGGGGCAATGTAGGCCTACCATTAAAGTAGTGGAAAGCCAACGTAGTTGGCATTCGATGCGCTGTTTGATGGGGAGCCAGTGAAGTGGTATCAGCAAAAGGTGTTACATGCTGACTACGCTTTTTACGAAAGATCATCCGAGCTGAGTTGTTCTGTATTCTCTGAAATCGGGCCATCTCTCTTGGATAATCTGCTTCTGTGGTAGTTCCGTTCGCTTCAGTTCAAGGTGGTATTTATGCGCCAAGGAAAGCACGTATGCGCTCCATCCCGTCTCCCAAGGTTTTCCCAGTGTGTCCTTTGAAGCAGTTTCAGTGTTGGTCTGATTAACGATGGTTGGTTGGTTGATTGGTTGATTGGTTGGTTAGTTAGTTAGTTAGTTAGTTGGTTGGTTGGCTGGTTGGTTAGTTGGTTGGTTGGTTGGTTGGTTAGTTAGTTACTGCATCTTAACGTCCTGTCTTAGCTTCTCTGCGACTTTGCTTCTCACAGTTAAGGAAACAATAAACTGACTCTCATCGCTGCCCATGTTAATGCAGAATCGGTCTGATGGTGAGAGAGAGAGACAGACAGACACAGACAGACAGACAGACAGACAGACAGACAGACAGACAGAGACAGACAGACAGAGAGAGTGTGTGTTTCTAGCCTTAGGTATAGCCCCCCCCCACACACAAACACCCCCTCCCCACCCCCGCGCGCACACACACACACACACACACACACACACACCTCAGGCCTGGGATCTCGGCCCCCGTCAGTTCCCAGCGTGGGACAACTCGGCGTAAAACTGGCCCAACACCGTCTGCAATCAGACGAGCCAGCACTCCGGAATGTGCAGCAGGGCCGCGAACAGCCCTGACAACAGGACACGGTAATCTGGACTGGGATTATCAGGACAGCGCTGGCAATGAAACTGATCACAGTTCTCACACTTGCATGACGCCTTGAAACAATGGCCGTTACGTCAGTCGGCAAGGCCACTAAAAAACAAAAACAAAAACAAAAAACAAATCTGACACAAGAATGACTGCTAGCGTTGTAAAACGAGATCCAAACACATAAAAGGTTCAACTGAACGCTTATTTATCAGGACACAAGCACACATTCTGAACATTTTTGGGGTAATCCCCTTTGTCAAGCTACAAAATGACACTTAAACAGCAGTTAAACTGTTGAAAAACAATGGAGAAAAAAAGAAAAAAGAAAAGAAAAAAAAAGAAAGAGAGAGAGAGATGAGAAGCGAAGTAACTTACCTTTTTGGGTTGAGCTATGTTGTTTTCCTGTCCAGTGATTGGAAGAATGTTGGCATGACCAACATGACCAACCGCCATGGCCAGTGTTTTGTTGTTGTTGTTGTTGTTTGTTTTATTTGTTGTTGTTTGTTTGTTTGTTATTGTTTTGACGTAGCTTGATGATATATGCTGTTATCTTGATAATTGTAAGATCAGTCTAATATTACATATGTGAAAAGACTTAATAAAAAGGAAGAAGAAGAAGGCATGGCCAATGTCAGTTTCACCGTTGATCGTTGCTGAAACAGTCATGTTCTTTTTGCTTCTTCATCTTTTTGCTTTTTATTTAAAATCTTTCCACACAAGTGACTGGTATCGTAAGACTGCTCTTACATTTACCAAGATAAGGATATTATGTCCATGAATTACGCCAAAACAACAACATACTTTTTACAGTCCAAAAATAAAGGAGGAAATTCATGTTTGAATATTATACGCTTGTATGTAGTCGCAGAAACAAGCATACACGTGCATAATTACGTATCCATGCACGTAGTTTTTTTCACCTGATCTGTAGCTCACACACGAAAATACACAAATACGCGCATGCACTAACACAGTTCGTACACACTAAACGACGAGTGTTTTGTTCTGGCTGTGGTTGCCATCCATTCATGTTCTTGTTCTATCTAGGCGACCAACGTCTTTATGACATAGAAGTATAACTTCACATTATTATTATGTATCGCTTTTATACAACGCTATTCTCTGCTCTCGAGCAGACGCACTGCACTCTTGCCACGTGTGATTCTGAATGAGTGTCTAGCCTTTACAGCGCGTTTTTGAATATCCACCGAAGTGGTGTACTTACAGCGCTGTTTGGTTGTTACACGGCTGGTGCCACGTGAAACTGCTGCCATCTCGGCGCACACAATACAACCATGCACCATGCACCAGTTTACAGTGTCACGTCATTGGAAGGCACATACGTAGGGTGCATGTGTGTTTAGCTAGCTGTAACCAGCCACCTGTACTTTTGGCAGTAGAAAGGGATCTTTTACGTGCTATTGCGGTAACACGGGAGTGGAACGGATACCGTAATAAGAGTCAGCACGGAAAGCTGACCTTGGAGAAGACAATTCTCCGGCCGCACTGCAAGGGGCTCGAACCCACGACCTTTGAGTTACGAGCTCGACGCTCTGCCACTGAGCTATCACCGTGTGTGCGTGTTTGGCTGTAACCTGCCACCTGCTCTTTTTGGCAGAAGACTGGGATCTAGTTGCTGTTACTGACGTGTTCCTGCTGTAACGCAGGGGTGGAACGGATACAGAAGTAAAGTCAGCACAGGAAGCTGACCGGCCCGTCCCAAATAAGCCTGATGTTTTCTGTGGACGTAAAGCACCATGCATAAGTTGACCGTGGAAGAACCCCCCCCCCCCCCCCCTCCCCCGCTCCTGCCAAGGATCGAATCCGGAGCGGACCTTTGTGTCACGAGTCCGGCACTATATCGCCCTGCATCGTTTACATTCTTTCCAAGGGTGCCAGAAAGCGAGGCATGGAGTGTGCTGTTATCCCGCTCAAGTGTGCCTCTCTCCCCCCCCAGCAACGCACCGACAACCTACCCCCTCGCCCGCATCCTACCCCCCCCCCCCCCCCCCGCATCCTCAGTCTCCTCCTCCTTCCCCCCCCCCCCTCTCCCGGAAACCCACTGACTCCCAGAGCCCCCCCTCCTGTCCTGCCCCATTACCGCTAGGTGGCGACACCAGCGGCACGTGTCAATGGCTGGGGTGGGGCCGGGTGCGGGGTAACGTAATGATCTGTGCAAACACCACTCACCACAGCCACTGCACGCTCTCATCGTAGTCAAAACCAGCAGTGTCTCTCAGTAAGGCTAACCTTAATCCCGTTCTTAGTTGAGCGAATGTTTGTTCTTTGAACTTTTACTTCGCCGAACATTGGTTCGGACAGTTCGACGAACTATGTATGCTTCGTTCTTAACTGGCTTATAATGAGATGCAAGGCCGGTTCGGCCCCAGCTTGCGCCGCGGGCCGAAGCGCAGCAGACAGCATGATCCAAAATGTAGGCTAAAGTCAAGTCAGGTAATTCAACTAACTACTATATCATTCTGGATCCCAGACGGACAAAGCTGCGCCTCCCACAAGTCAAAAAATAGGGCAATTCTCTCCGAAGCGAGTGAAGTATTGACACCGAAGCGTCATCCATTTGTATTTTCTTTCTTCCTCATCCACAGGAGAGCTCTGCTCTCAGCCAGTCAGAGGCAACGTTCGTCGAACTGGGCGAATATTCCCAGAACATGTTGAGCAAAGCTTTTTGGACCCCAAATATAGCTTCGTCGCAGTTCGACGAATACTCCCAACTAGGTTCGCGAACAAATGTTCGCTCAATTAAGAACGGGCTTTGCGGGGCGGTGGCAAGAGTCCTCTTCTGTCAGTGTGGCAAACCGAGGTGATCAATGCAAACACTACACTGACACCGCAGCCACACACTGCACGCTCTCATCAAAACCAGAGTGTCTCTCAACAAGGCTAAGCCTTACGAGGCCCCGGCAAGAGTCCTCTTCTCTCAGTGTGGCACACCGAGGTGATCAATGGCAACTGGCGCGAACACCACACACAGCAGCCACACACTGCACGCTCTCACCAGCAAGGCTAACCTTACCTCCCCCGGGGTGACGGCACAGGTAAGAGTCCTCTTCTGTCAGTGTGGCACACCGAGGTGATCAAAGACGACTTGTGCGAGCACCACACACAGCAGCCACAGACTACACGCTCTCACCAGGGCGGCACAGGTAAAGCCCAAGCTGACAGGCTCCCTCTGCCCTGAAGGCTGTACAGCGAGGTGATGAGTGACGAGCTGTGTGAACCGGCACCACTCACTGCAGCCAGTGCCTTACCGTTTCACCAAGAGGGAGGGGCCTCTTAGGGCACCGATACGCGAAACGGCCATCTGGGTGAGAATGCCGTGGTTGGGATAGTGCACGTCCAACCTCGCTTTCGATCTCGTGATTCGCCGTGACCTAGCTCATCAAAAATGGTTCAACACCGACACCTCCTCCTTCACTCCCCCCCTCCCCCCCCCGCCCCCCCCCCCCCCCCCCCCCCCCCAACATCCATCCATCCAGAGCGGCACCTGTTCGGAAACAACTTACCGGCTGGGTGTTAGACAATCTGCAAATCAGTCATGGCCGCTGAGCCAGCCCACGTTACGGCAAGAACAACACAGTCTCCATGTCGTAAATCGTGGCCATTGAGCCAGCCCACTAAGAACAACACAGTCTCCATGTCGTAAATCGTGGCCATTGAGCCAGCCCACTAAGAACAACACAGTCTCCATGTCAGTCGTAAATCGTGGCCATTGAGCCAGCCCACTAAGAACAATACAGGTTCTGTGGCGTAAAGCATGGCCGGTGTGCCAGCCCACTTTACGGCAAGAACAACACAGTCTCTTTTGGCGTAAATCGCCGGCTTCTGTCGACGACTGCTGACCTTTTTTTCCCGCCGGTAGGGCTAATTCGCGTCTGACGGCCTTCTTTTCAGTGACTGCAACCACATGGAGTCTCGGGTATCAGCAGTCCTTTTCCCTCCACAACACGTCTGAGAGGAGGCGGGGTGGGAGCGGGGAAGGTGGGGGTGGCGGGAAGCTTTTTGTGTCTGTTTTTATATTTCTTTGTGTAGTATTCTTCTTCCTTGTGTGAGCAAGTGCTCTTTGTACAATTTTACAATAATCCTGCACCAGTTATCAGATCCATGCAATTTCATTACTGTACTGTTAGTAACCCGGGAACCGGGGCAGACGACGCTTTTGTTTTGAAGCGCGGCATGTAGCGTAACGCCACATGGCCTTCACACAGCCGACCGGCGATAGCCGCTGGTGCGCGCCAGTTTCAAATCTGTTTTCTCCCTTAATATTTTGACGCTTGTTTGTTTACCTACTCTTTGTTTACCTAGTCCTTTTTATGCACTAAGCCATGTGTAATATAATTTGGCATCTTAGAATGTTTATCCAACGCAGGATCGAGCTTAATCAGTAGCCGATGCCTCTCTAGGTCCATTCTTTTTATGGCGCGTTCTCTGTTTAGTACTAGTGAATAGTAGTGTATCGTTGTTTTGACTCGATTAAAGTAATTCTGTGTCGATCAATGCTTTGTCGTATAGTATTTTGCTTAGCTGACTTCATGTTTAGTGTTTATTTTGGGTTGAAATTAACTTATTAAGTATTGCGTACTGTAGAAGCTAAGTTGTATTCATAGACTACTTGGTATCACTATCAGCGCTGCTGCGACTAAGATAACGCGCCCCAGGCGAAAGTTCGCACCGATTGTTTTAGTGCTAGTCTTTGAGTGTGTCTTGCTTTTCTTACAGAGCGTTGTATTGTAATTGTTATGTACCGTTTTAACCGTGGGAGCGTGTTCTTTATTCTGATGTAAGTTTTATTGACAGTTATATTTTGTACATTGTGTTAGTTGTGATTTAGTTGTACGAATCTGCTGAGTTATAGACAGGTGCAAGCCACGCTTCCCACTCTTGTTGTAAATAAAATAAGTCATGTGTGTACATTTTGTTTATACGTCGGTTTAAAAGGTTGTAATTGTAGCTTTCATTTGATGTTTTTCATGTTTTAATTAGTTTAGTTATTGTAAAGGAAACTGTATTTGTGCGGGCCAAGGAAACACAATTGTCAGCCATTTTGTGGTCCAGAGGGCCGATTTCATTGTAGCGATAGCGTGTGTTCCTTGCGGCCCGCGCCATTCTCTTATCTATGCGTGCGCGTGAGGATTTTGGGTCTGCTGAAAAGTTGTCTGCTGCTGAGCAAATAAAACCTGATTGCTGCCGTCCGCCTGCTGTGGTCTCCATTTTGACCGACTCCGCTGCCTGTGTCCTGTCCTTCTACCACTCCACTCCATCATAGTTACACTTGTGTTTCTCTAAGTTCTTTTCCGTCATTATTGACAAAGAAAAACTTTGTCGTCATCGTGATGTTCTTCTCTTCAAAAAGGTCGGGGGGGGGGGGGGGGGGGGGGGGAGTGTTACACGCATGAAGCAGACTGAAACCCTGCCCAAACAGATGGCTTCAAGCTTTGACCTTAAATATTTTAATTTATGCATGCACTTTTGGTAGAGTCTATATAGGCCTACTAGTATTTACTAGAATGCCAGGTAAGAGTTACTGTTGGCGCTTCAGTTCTCTGTCGTGTTCGTGTGACGTCTTTCGAGTGCTAATTAACTCCCTTTTGTTGATATTGTAATGTATTCGGTGTTCGGTTTGGTTTATTGCAATGTCTTTGACAGCTTCTGAGTCAAGTCACACAAAGTGTGTGGAACGGTGTTTTCCTTGCTTTTGTTGTTGTTGTTGTTGTTGTTTTTGGTCATCATGACATACGACCCTGTCAGGCTACTGGACCACAAAAACTGTTTAAGATATGATTGTGAACTTCATACAATGTTTAATGGAGTTTATGTATGCAAGCTTTACACGAAAAGAATAATGAAACCATTTGCGCAAAAATATACTCATTTTAGAGACACGAAAACACGCGTCACAAGAGTTGCGTGTCAAGATAACCTAGTGCCAGGTTATCAGTTTTGGGGACAACCTTTAGTATGAGAACCAGATATTTTGTTTTCAGTACATCTGAGACTGTGAATATAATATATAATGCTTTTGGAGATGATGCGTTTGCTGACATTATACAAACCCAGTAAAACAATATGGATACAAGTGCAATTTGTTGCCGCAACATTGCTGTTTTTAGCAATGTTTTCTAGTTTTAGAATTGCTTATTTAACGGTATGTTTTTAGTAATGTTTTCTTCTAGTTTTAGAATTGCTTATTTAACAGTATCTGTAATACCGTTAAATAAGCAATTCTAAAACTAGAAGAAAACATTACTAAAAACAGCAATGTTGCGACAACAAACTGCCCTTTGTATCCACATTGTTATACTGGGTTTGTATAATGTCAGCAAACGCATCATCTACAACGTTTGAGATTGAAAGGATGAGAACTTACCGAGACAAACTCTGTTCAGGTTCAACTGCTTGATGTAGCTCTCACCTAGCTTGGAGTAACTGATGTCAGTTCACCCAGAGTCATGTTCAAACACGCAGCGATGACGCGTTTCAAATGGAAACTGACACCCACGTCGTCCAGCCCTTGATGTAGCTCTCACCTAGCCTGGAGTAACTGATGTCAGTTCACCCAGAGTCATGTTCAAACACGCAGCGATGACGCGTTTTAAATGGAAACTGACACCCACGTCGTCCAGCCCTTGATGTAGCTCTCACCTAGCTTGGAGTAACTGATGTCAGTTCACCCAGAGTCATGTTCAAACACGCAGCGATGACGAGTTTTAAATGGAAACTGACACCCACGTCGTCCAGCCCTTGATGTAGCTCTCACCTAGCTTGGAGTAACTGATGTCAGTTCACCCAGAGTCATGTTCAAACACGCAGCGATGACGCGTTTCAAATGGAAACTGACACCCACGTCGTCCAGCCCTTGATGTAGCTCTCACCTAGCTTGGAGTAACTGATGTCAGTTCACCCAGAGTCATGTTCAAACACGCAGCGATGACGCGTTTCAAATGGAAACTGACACCCACGTCGTCCAGCCCTTGATGTAGCTCTCACCTAGCTTGGAGTAACTGATGTCAGTTCACCCAGAGTCATGTTCAAACACGCAGCGATGACGCGTTTCAAATGGAAACTGACACCCACGTCGTCCAGCCCTTGATGTAGCTCTCACCTAGCTTGGAGTAACTGATGTCAGTTCACCCAGAGTCATGTTCAAACACGCAGCGATGACGCGTTTCAAATGGAAACTGACACCCACGTCGTCCAGCCCTTGATGTAGCTCTCACCTAGCTTGGAGTAACTGATGTCAGTTCACCCAGAGTCATGTTCAAACACGCAGCGATGACGCGTTTCAAATGGAAACTGACACCCACGTCGTCCAGCCCTTGATGTAGCTCTCACCTAGCTTGGAGTAACTGATGTCAGTTCACCCAGAGTCATGTTCAAACACGCAGCGATGACGCGTTTCAAATGGAAACTGACACCCACGTCGTCCAGCCCTTGATGTAGCTCTCACCTAGCTTGGAGTAATTGATGTCAGTTCACCCAGAGTCATGTTCAAACACGCAGCGATGACGCGTTTTAAATGGAAACTGGCACCCACGTCGTCCAGCCCTTGATGTAGCTCTCACCTAGCTTGGAGTAATTGATGTCAGTTCACCCAGAGTCATGTTCAAACACGCAGCGATGACGCGTTTTAAATGGAAACTGGCACCCACGTCGTCCAGCCCTTGATGTAGCTCTCACCTAGCTTGGAGTAATTGATGTCAGTTCACCCAGAGTCATGTTCAAACACGCAGCGATGACGCGTTTTAAATGGAAACTGACACCCACATCGTCCAGCCCTGGCATGAACGGCAGAGTGTTTTGAGTGGCTAGACACGAGGTTGTGTGTGGAAATATGGAAATTAGCCAGTATAACTTAGAACACGCAGCACGTTTTAAATGGAAGTTGACACCTACATCGTCCAGCCCTTGCATGAACGGCAGAGTGTTTTGAGTGGCTAGACACCAGGTCGTGTGTGGAATATGCAAATTAGCCAGTATAACCTGGAGGAGGAGGTGTATCGTGACAAAAGTGATCTCGCTCTGTGGTGGTTGAGAACGATGTTTATCTTTGACCGCCTTAGTCTTATCAGAATTTCCGTGTTTGCTTTTCGACTAGGAAGGAAATTTTAGCGTTGTTAAACATTTCAAGACTACTCTCCTGCTGTTTTTCAAACCGATAGAGAGGCACGAAAATGTGTTTATATTTCTTCAAAAACCGCATGCATAGGAGGGGGTGGGGATGTTACAATGTTTTCGTCTGGATTTAATCCCGCAGGAGTCTGAGCATCAACATTTTATTGTGACCTCGCACGGCGTGTGCTTACGTGTGTGGCTGTCAGTTAATCAAACAGTCGAAAACGGACGGAGAGAGAGAGAGAGAGAGAGAGAGAGAGAGAGAGAGAGAGAGAGAGAGAGAGAGAGAGAGACTTTATTTACCCTCCGAATACAACTATCCATTCATACGTGGGTTTAGATTGTTGGTTTCATGTCCATGCTACATGTAACCCAATTCCTTCTTTCTGACAGACCGGCAAGGAACGGGAAGGGAGGGCGGGGGCGGGGTAGGAAGGCGGCCTAAGTGAGGATGACTAACGATGACGACCACGCAAGGTAGCGTGATGGCGATGGCGTGATCAGGACCGAGTCTCAGGCCACGGCGTCTGCTGATGCCTGCTTTCCCTCCCTGGAACCGGCTGTCACCTCACGTCTGCTAGGTGCGGTGCTCCTTTGTACCTAACACCAGTTGCACCCCCCCCCTCCCACACACACACACCTACACCCACACTTCTTCTTCAGTGTTACTTTACGTCCACAGAAACCCTACAGACCCTACCCCCCCGCACCCCAAGGTTCTTGTTCTTTCTTTCGTGGTGCTTTACGTCCACAGAAAGCATAAAGCTCATTACGGACGGGTGAATGCACGGGGGGGGGGGGGGGGGGGGGGGGGGGGGGTGTAGATTATATATTGACCTGTCGCTAAGTTGTCACCACCAGAATGACTTCTGCATTAAGATGGGCAGCGACGAGAGCCATTTTAACGTTTCATTAATTGTGAGGGACACAGTCACAAAGACAAGTGTTCATAAACCGCAACTTTTGCCCAGCCCGCCTTTTATAGCAAAACACAGTCAAGTCAAAAGTCGATTTAGGACAGAATATTGTCGTTTCAGCTGATGACGTATCAATACGTCTGAATACAAATCCCTGAGTAAATAAACATAGTGCTTAACGTCCGTAGAAACCGTAAGGCTTATTAGGGACGGGGAGAAGGGGGGAAGGGGTATGGAGGTGGGGGGAGAGGGAGATTATACACCTGTCGCTACACTGTCACCACCAGAATGACTCCTGCACTAAGATGGGCAGCGATGAGAGCCATTTTAATGTTTCTGTAGAAGTGAGGGGCAAAGTCACAAGACAGTGTCCACAAACCACAACCTTTTTGAAGAGAAAGGAGAGCCGAAGCGGTATCGAACCGAGGTCCTTCCGCTTCAGTACCAGCCTAACGCCTTACCGCTAGGCCAAACCGGCTCACTGTTCAAATCCCTGATCAAGACTATCCTGTTTAGACAGGCCTGTTCACAACCAGCGCCGCGAGCTCATAAATGCGTACAGGGTATAGCGCTATATAAGAGTTACTACTATTATTATTGTGAGCCGGTTTGGCCCAGCGGTAAGGCGTTAGGCTGGTAAACGGAAGGACCTCGGTTCGAATCTGCTTCTGCTCTCCTTTCTCTTCGGCAAAAGTTGTGGTCTGTGGACACTGTCGTGTGACTTTGTCCATCACAATTATAAAACATTAGAATGGCTCTCATCGCTGCCCACCTTAATGCAGAAGTCATTCGGGTGGTGACACTGTAGCGATAGGTATATGATCTCCCTCTCCCCCCACCTCCATACCCCCTTCTCCCCGTCCCTAATAAGCCGTACGGTTTCTGTGGACGTTAAGCACCATGTTTACTTACTTATCATTATTATTATTATTAAACCTACGTAGACCATTCCTGCAAGCCTGGGCTGTGTGTATGTCCACGTGTAAATAATGTGCGTGAATGGTGTGTGATAGCTCACTGAGTTTTAGTCCTCCAAAAAGATTTGCTCTGTAAATAAGAGCCGTCCATTATTGTCGGTATCAGAGTTTTTTTCCTTTCTTGTTTTAGTGTCTCCTTCAGCTTTGCTACTGAGGTGTGAATAAAGTTCGGGGCACTATTTCTTTGAACAGAAACTACACAGGGCACATCCCACACTCCGACCATCGCTTCCCGGCACCTTGCTCCAAACTCTGCCAGAGCTGGTTACGCCACTGAAGGGGGCACTCTTTATGATCAACGTGCAGCTGTCCACCGACGCTGTCAGCGCCCTCCGAAAGGTTTGGGTCCTAACAAGACCGTGGAAGTAACACAGCGTTGAACACACTCCGAGCATCGCTTTCCGGCACCTTCCTCCCCTTTGTGGTGAAAGCGATGCTCGGTTTGTGGTACTCTTTATCTCCGCGCAGCTGTCCACTGAAAAAGTTCGGGTACTGATAAGACTGTGGAAGCAACCTATCGCCCAAGCACGCACGTAAACATGAGACGCATCCACCCCGGGTTAAAAAAAAGAGTTCCGTCTCGATTCAAACGATTGAGGTTTTATTTGTGCTGGTGTAAACTTTGTTGGCGGCTGTAAATGACAAGCCTTGTTTTATTTGAGTTGTTTGTAACGAACTTACTACTGTCTGAGCACCAACAAAAAACTGCTCGTTATCTGACAGTTTTTTGGACCCTATGGCGTAACTAAATGCGGCAGTGGTTGAAGGAAGGATGTCGTAGACCAGTGCTTGGAGGTTGAGCTTTGAAGTATGCACGTAAACATGAGGCGCATCCGTCTCTGGTAAGAAAGTGCATTCCGTCTCGATTCGAACTATTTTAGATAAGTTGATGTGTGACGGCGAAAGCAATGTGGGCGGTTGTAAAATTAACGCCTGCTTTAACTTGAGTTGTCTGTTATAAACTGAATGTTGTCTGAACGCCAACGAAAAACTCGGTTATTTTACAGATTTCGGAGGCCTGTGGCGTAACCAGTTATGGCAGTGGTTGGAGGAAGAATGTCGTAAATCGGTGCTTGGAATTTGTGCACAACCTAAATACTCTTGTACATGCCGCCAGTGCTTGGAGTTTGGGCACAACCTAAATACTCTTGTACATGCCGCCAGTGCTTGGAGTTTGGGCAAAACCTAAATACTCTTGTACATGCCGCCAGTGCTTGGAGTTTGGGCAAAACCTAAATACTCTTGCGAGAAATGGCTTATTCAGCCGGCAGCACATGTCGGTGTGACACACCGAGGTGATCAATGCTCGGACGTTGGATGATTTTGTCATTGCACTTGATTGTCACTCCGTTGAGCTCTTCGCTCTCATTTTCTTTTGCACCCAGCCAGCGAGCGAGCGAGCGAGCGAGCGAGCGAGAGAGAGAGAGAGAGAGAGAGAGAGAGAGAGAGAGAGAGAGAGAGAGAGAGAGGATAAGAAAAGGATAAAAGTGTGTGTGTGTTTGTGTATGTGTGAGAGAGAGAGGGGGGGAGGGGGGGGGGGAGGGGAGAGAGAGAGAGAGAGAGAGAGAGAGAGAGAGAGAGGAGAGAGAGAGAGAGAGAGAGAGAGAGAGAGTTTTGGTGTATTGGATGTGGGTACTGAGCAGAATACTGCATTAGACAGAATCAAACTCACAAACATACTCATTCTCTCTATTACCATTCAAATATTCAATCAGAACAGACACAAATAATATTATTTATTTTCCCTCAAAAAACAATAATAATTATCCCTCATCTCGATCCTCCACGCAACACGTGCAGCGGAAAACCAAAAACATCTCAACAATGATAAGTTACGTACTAAATCAGACAGTCATGTCACGAACTTCACGAAAACACACAATTCTAACATACGCCGTATTAAAACAAACAAACAAACACTAGCAGCAACAAATACACGATGTTATGCCTCCGGTGATAACGAAGGAGGTGAAAGATGTCGAGCACAGCAATTTTCCGTTTGGGCAGGCGTGAAAAAAACAAAAACAAAACAACAACCTTGGACAGTTTGAAACAATTGGTGCGTTGTCAGTCCCTCATGGACGACCAACCTTGCTCCTTCAGCAGGCCAGAGTTCTCCACATGCATTTTTATCTCAGCGGAGCTGACAGATAGGAGACGATTCCGAACAGTCGGATAAAACTAGCGATCAAAGGAGTGGCGTGTCTCGTCCGCACGTGGTGATTGGTTAATCGCGGTCTGCCACTCAAATCTCGGCGGCTCTTGAATGAAGCTGTTCACACAACTGAATAGACACCGTTCTTTTTTCTTTTCTTTCTCTCTCTCTCTCTGCCTCACACAGCAGTCACTGCCTATCGTCAACAAACGCCGCACTATCTTGACCATCACGTGTTGCGTCGATTTTCACGGGCAGTCGACTGAATTCCAATAGGCCTACTGAAGTCCGAGGTCTGAACCTTTGATGATCTATTATTGCAAAGGGGGAGGGGGCAGCGGGAAGAGGAAAGGGGAGGGGGGAGAGAGAGAGAGGTGGGAGGGGGGGGGGGGGGGGGGGAGTGGTGCGTGGAATAGCACAGCAGGGTTCCTGTGTTGATGGTATAAATTTACAAGTCGGGCGACGTTTTAATTTCACAGAAAAGTAGCCTATACCAGCTCCGTGCACCAAACTAAACATATGGGGCGGATTGGATGGGGTGGTGGTAGTGGGGGGTGGGGGTGGAGGAGAGAAATTCGGCCAACGACACTGCGAAACATTTTCCGTTTTCCAGAGAATACTCATGGATTTTTTGTTTTTTCTCACCACAAATAGCCTTTTGTCTGTTTGCGTATGTGTGTGTGAGACTTCCAGCTTCGACAAAGGGAAATTCGACAGATATGACAAAAATGTCGACGATGGAAAAAAACACAACCACCCCAAAACCTCAACGAGACAGGCATGAGAAACAAATGGGTGTGCTGGTGTAATGAGAGAGAGAGAGA
>JABMCL010002010.1:545000-552500 GCA_018857735.1 Alviniconcha marisindica | reverse complement strand
AGATTATTATTTCGCTGGTGAAGGTTCATTTTACTTTTAATATTGAAAACAGGAACACACACACACACACACACACACACACACACATATACATATATATATATATATATATATATATACGGGTGCCACAATAATATTTTACAGCATATATAATGGTGCCACATACAGCAAGGCATGTACTCCTGCAGTTTGGGGATGGGATAGGGAGCTTTTCGTTTATAAAACACAAAACAAATGTTAGGTTTTACCCCCTTCCCCAACCCCGCCAAGTTACGCAAAACCCCGGTGACACGTAACTGACTTTCCTGCATAAGGATTATGCCCCGCCATTTTGGCATCTGTGTTTTGAGTTGAAGAGGCACGAAAACTATATGCTAAATTTAAATGCAGTCTTTGACAAAGCAATATATCTGCAGCAAGCATTACGGACAGCTGTTGGACATCAGGCTGATGGATGTATGGAGTTTCACAAAAGCCATTTGGAGAGCAGATATCTATTTTCCGCACTGAGATTTTTGTCGTGCACACAGCCTGCAAATTAACTTCGCGTGTGCAGCGGTGGCGACAGATCGTCGTTTCAAGTTTCTGCCGATAAAAATCTGTGGGAAGTTGCCACCAAAAAGAAACATTACAACTGTCTAACTCTGAAGCCGGTGACATTGTCACTGGGGCGTAAGATTCTTGTGCATGTGTACGTGCCGAATTTAGTGTAACCCCCCCCCCCCCCCCTTCCCGTTAACCTAGAAACATACATTTGGTTGTCAAAAGCATAATATCCCCCCAGAATTCACGCTACGAGAAAGAAAAGATTTTCAAGACTACTTGGGGGCAGCGGGGGGGGGGGGGGGGCACCATCAAATATGTTGCGTAGCCGTACAGCTCTCTTTCAATCAGTGTTAAGTCACAAGCTTATAACACCATGAGTAAACAACAACAATAACAACCACTTTCTTTGGCCGGTTCAACCGGCAGTCCAGTGGCTAACGTGATCCCGACTGTCCTTCACAGCCCCTCAGAGCACCCGTGCCTCTAGCGTGCAGTCCTGCAGGGTGTGACTGACTCTGTGCTGAAGGAGCGTGCAGTCCTGCAGCGTGTGATTGGCTCTCTGCTGAAGAGGTGTGCAGTCCTGGCAGTCCTGCAGGGTGTGGCTGCCTGTTTGCTAAAGGAGCGTGCGGTCCTGCATGGTGTGACTGGCTGAATGCTAAGGAAGCGTGCAGTCCTGAAGCGTGTGACTGGCTGTCTGCTGAAGGAGCGTGCAGTCCTGCAGAGTGTGACTGGCTGTCTGTTGAAGAGGCGTGCAGTCCTGCGGCGTGTGATTGGCTCTGCTGAAAAGGTGTGCAGTCCTGCAGGGTGTGACTGGCTCTCTGCTGAAGAGGTGTGCAGTCCTGCAGGATGTGACTGGCTGACTGCTGAAGGAGCGTGCAGTCCTGCAGGGTGTGGCCGGCAGTCTGCCGGTGGAGCGTGCAGTCCAGCGTAGTGTAACTGGCTGTCTGCCGGTGGAGCGTGCGGTCCTGCAGGGTGTGACTGGCTGTCTGCTGAAGAGGCGTGCAGTCCTGTAGGGTGTGACTGGCTCTCTGCTGAAGGAGCGCGCAGTCCTGTCTGATGTAACTGGCTGCTGAAGACGCGCAGTACTGCAGATGTGAGTAGTTACGTGTTGAAGGAGCATGCAGTCTTGCAGTCTATGACTGACCTTTGCTCAGTCTCATCACACTAACAGGAAGAGGTTTACATACAAAAGAAACCAACAACAACAACAAAACGGCCCAGAAAGTAAGTCTTTTAATTCTCTTGTGCATCAGTTTGCATAATTTTGTTAACAAGTGCACAGAAAGTAAAAGTGTACCCACAAAACCCAGTGCACAACCCAGAATTCTGCCAGTTCACAAATATGATATGCGTAACATGAACAAGGCACATACATAATATTATACCTATATATATATATGTGCAAAATTAATGTTTGTGCACAATCATCAGTTACAAAATAGTTAATATGCAAGACATTTGCCATGCCAAACAGAGTGCCTATCAGAATTTCAGTGCAAAACAGTCAGCAGCACACAGTGATTTAGATTAAAGAAAGTTAGTCAACGGTTTTGATTACACTCTGGCTTACATAGTGAAAAGGAGTGACTCTCTCTCTGTTTACCCAAATGGTCGAAATCTTCGCCTAAATGGGGTGAAATCTTCTCCACAACGTCCTAATATGAACCATGATTTTTTCATCTTTTTAAAAAAACGTTTATATATATATATATAAAATGTTTAAAGCATAGCAAACATTCATTGTGCACAATTTCCTGGCATCTGCTACTTACAGGGAATCCATATTAAATTTGATGAGAGACAATCCTGATGAGACACCAGATCTGATAAGGACCCACCTGATGAACACCCACCCTCATGAGAGACCACCCTGATGAGACACCAACCACATTCTAAGACCATTTTTCTAAAACCTTTCATTTCCACATTAATTTCCATATGAATGAACTTCAGATCAAAGGCCACCCTTCTTTTAAGACCATAATTTTGTTTGAGATTTATGATTTGGTCATAAAAGCGGGGTCCCACTCTATTGTAGCAGGTTTCTTTTGATTTCTTCCTTTTGCAGCTGGTTGTTTGAGGTGAAAATCTGCATCAGTGCTCCGTTGGCAGCAGCATTTTGCACTGACAAGTTTTGTCAAACGTCTCTTGCTTCCAAGCGAGTTCACCAAAACACATAATAGTATTAATACAAACGTTTGTAACACATGCACAAACCTCCAAGTGAGTTCACCAAAACACATAATGCAAATGTTTATAACACATGCACAAACCTCCAAGTGAGTTCACCAAAACACATAATACAAACATTTATAACACATGCATAAAACCTCCAGGTGAGTTCACCAAAACACATAATACAAACATTTATAACACATGCACCAAACCTCCAAGTGAGTTCACCAAAACACTTAATACAAACGTTTATAACACATACACAAACCTTTCAAATATTCTGGATGGTGAATGAGGGACCGTCAGTTAGTAACTGGATTTCAAGGTCAAGGCAACCACACAGAGTCACCTCAGTGAGTGGTGTTTTGATACAAAACAACTACACAAACAACATGTGGAACCGACTCCATGGTTGCAAACAAAACACTATAGACAAGAAACAATGACACAAATATTTCAACTCCAATCAAGTATATATAGCTATACTGAATGAGCAATATTAAAATATAAACATTATCAGATGGCATTTATATACATGGTACAGAAATCCACATAAATACAGCACATACACACTTAACAAATACATGCAAAATGAGAAATGAAATGGAGACAGCAGCAAAATCTGTGAAAATACTACAGCTTCAGATGCAAAAAACAGGCAGTCACCTGCAATGCTGTTTACTCGCAGATTAAATGTAAATTATATTGGAAGCAGTGGATGAAAGGTCATTTGGTTGCTAACAAGTAACATTGCCCTGGGACCTGGATGGTATAACTTCACATCCACACCATCCAGCTGTGGCACTGACAACTCAGAGCAGTGACATCAGAGCTCATGACAAGTCTGATACTCAGAGCAGTGACATCAGAGCTCATGACAAGTCTGATACTTGGAGCAGTGACATCAGAGCTCATGACAAGTCTGATACCAAAACACAAAGTCCATATTAGCTGAATAATATTTCTGTTTGGCCTAAATGATTGGTGAGTTCTACAAAACTCACAAAAATCATTTTTGGTGAATTTTGAACGAAAAACAGTTACTGAGGTGAAGGAATGGATTTTTTTTAGGAAGGGGGAGGGGGGTGGGTTGGGGGGGGGGGGGGGGGGGGGGGGGGGGGAGGGGGTAGGAGAAAGATTTGCAAGTACAAATATTGAGGTACAAAAATGTAAATAATGGGTTACAGTCAGCTCTCATCCCAGATAAATCATTCTCAATTATTCAAAATGCCATTCTGATGCTACAGCTATAGAAAAAGTAAAGAAATGCAACTTGCAATGTAAACAGCAGTACAAAATATAACATTTTCTTTTAAAGCACAACTTCATCAACGCTAAGACTACTATACAATGCTTCCTTCTTTGGAGTTCAATTCAATATGTGACAATAACTTAATAAGATACAAAAAGGATTGATGCTTTTCAAAATAACTCCTTGGATTTCATGTTCTGCAACATTAACAGTAAGTCAGAAAAAGGCTCTGACTCAAATAAACAAACAAAATGGATCTCTTAGCTAAATGTAATTAACTGGTAATATATGGCACCAGTAATAATCGCACATTACAGACATGCCAAAAGGTCTTCTTCTTTTTTCTCTTTTTTAAAAATCTGCAGCAACCAACATAACAAGCTAACATAATAGGTGGGTGTATCAAAAGTAGTACAACTGATCAAAATACACTGTGAAATAGGTACACCTTCTGAGGACAGTCATGGACAGTACTGTCAGTCTTTTGAAAAAGACACTGGCACCTCAGAAAACAGCTACATATGACTACATGACAACACTGACTTGCAGGTTTACACTACATACAAAATGCTAGTACTGACAAACACGGCAGTAACAGTACTGGTAACATGTCACACGAGGGCACAACTAAAGCAATTTTTTTTTCCCCTTTCTATTTTATTACCAAGCGCATCATTGGGGAGCTTTTCTTCAGTAACATGCATCCATCTATTACAATATCATTTCACTTCCTCATTCACACATCTTTCTGATGGTTTCACATATATATACACCTTCATTCATGATTTGTGAGAGGTATTTCATACTGCTACTACTACAGCAAGCTGGCGATGTTGAGGATGATGGCGAGGAGGATGCTGATGATATTGGTAACTCTTTTGTCCTTGACTTTGAGCATAAGCAATCTTGAGAGACACAGTATTGTTTCCAGTGAGACGATTCCCAAGCAGGGCATAGTCATAACAATTAACATACCCGGATGCCCTCACCACTGCACACTCACCGACTCAGTCTGACACCTGCCTGAAGATATCTGCATCTTGGCGAGTGGTAACAAAATCAAACATTCAATACATTTTATTTTTTAAAGGTACTTGAAAAATATTCTCCTTTTAGTCAGTATATTAAAAAGTTGAACATGTTCAGAATCAAAATTGTTGCAAAGTCAACCTCTCCTGTGGAAGTGACTTTTTCCTCTTGCTGACAATTGTTTAATCCAACCGTTGGTACAACAAGGCTGAACACGGGCAAAGGTCAAAACAAGCTGGCCAAAGGAGAAGCAGACGGAGACTGAGCAGAGACGCCGGAGTGCCAGCCAAAAGCCTGGGCATCTTGCTTAAGTGTTGGGGCTACACCAGATTAACAACGGACAAACTCCCTTTAGCCGGTCATCCTAACCTTGAAGGTGTTGGAAGCCACGTTGTAACAAGGCAAACCAGACATTTCAAGCTGAAGGTGTTGGAAGCCACGTTGTAACAAGGCAAACCAGACATTTCAAGACAGTTCAGATACCAGAAGAAACCAAATCTATCTTGCATAATTTGCAGTCGCCTCCAAAATGACAATTCAAAAGACAGTTCAGATACCAGAAGAAACCAAATCTATCTTGCATACTTTGCAGTCACCTCCAAAATGACGCCACGTTAGATTTAAACTGGATAGTGACAGCATTAAAAATACAGCCCAGTCAAATCTTTACCTCGCATAACGCGCAGTCTGAAACATGTGACTCTATGACAGGATTGCAGGAAAGGGCAGAGGTCACGGGGAAAGGACGATGCAAGTACGTCCGACAAACGCGCACAGTGAGCACCATGGGCCCAACCCTTCTCGGCGAGCAGACGACAGGATTAAACTGCCGGGCAGGCAGTGAGGAGCTAGTCATTAGATCCGAAAGCCTGCGTTATCTGCCGACGTTGAGAGCGTGCTTCTCGTGTCTCCTCATGATGTCCTGTATGGCGTAGACACTGTTCGCCAGCAGGGCCTCGTCACCGTAGCTCTGTGCCTTGGAGTTGACGCACATGACATGCTGCGCCGGGTCGAGGTGGGGGTCGCAGATGATGGGGTGGAAGATGTGGTTCATCCCCGGGTCCACAGCCCTAAACACAGTGATATTGCTCGTGATGAACTTGGTGTACAGGTCCACGTCTTCCTTGCCCCAGCCCTGGATGCTGAGGTCGAAGCCCCCAACCGACAGCATGTCTGCGCGGTACATGGTGGCGATGCCAAAGCCAAACTGACGCCAATATCCGGCAGAAGGGTGGAAGTCTTTGGGGTGGATGAGGCAGCCTTGACTCTGACTGCACTCGCAGTGCTGCGGCTCATCCTTGCACACGGGCTCCGGGTCGTACTGGCTGAACACAATGGGGAAGTACACCTGCTGGCCTAGCTTGGTGTTGAGACGAATCCTGACTAGGGAATCGGACGTCCACTTAATATCCACGTCCACCAGGAAGAGCAGGGCGTCGTGGCGACACCGCTGAGCCCCCAGCTCCAGCCCACGTCCCCGGGAGAAGGCCCCCTGGGCCTGCACGAACTCGATGTGCTCCGCCCCGTAGCGGCGTTGGTACCGCTGCAACAGGTCCATGGTGCGCTGGTAGTCGCCGTCGTCGTCATCGCTGCGATAAAGCACGACCACCAAGTGGGCCGCCTCCCGCCTCCTCAAGCACACGTCCTCAAAGTCCTGCATGAAGCGGGTGAAGATCTTGAAGCGTCCGGCCAGCGGCATGATGAAGTGAATGGTCTCCACGCGTTTGTCCTGCTCCATGCCCGCCCAGTCCGGCCGGCCAGCCACCTTGTGGAAAAGGAGAAGGACGTGGTCTCCCACAGAGGCCTGCGGCCGGAAGACGGGTTTCTCCTCATACATCTGGATCCCCAGGAACCCCTGCTGCAGGTAGGCGTGGCGACGCACCTGCACGGTCATCTTGCGACCTTTGTGCTTGCGGTAGATGAGAAGGAGGTCCAGGATGAAGTCGGTGCCGATGAGCGGGTTGACGCGGCGGTAGCCGTACAGGATCTCCTTGAAGTCGATGGTGCGACCTCGCTGCCGAGCGTTGCGGTTCACTAGCTCCATTACCTGAAGCGAGACACAGACACGCCGATGAGTGCATGGCACCGGTGTGTGGAACGACTCAAAACTGGCACAGCCGCACGGCCACACACACAGTTGAAATTAAGCAGAATTTTAGTTCTTGGATTTTAACATTAACCGCGCATGAACACCTCCGGTCGATCACACACACTGTTGAAATAAGCAGAACTTTAGTTCTTGGATTTTAACATTAACCACACATTATCACCTCCGGTCGATCACACACACTGTGAAACACAGCCGGCGTGCATACAACTGATTGAAAAGGCACCCTGCCCCTTTAGCCTGAGCTTAAAGGAACCAGCCTTCTCAAAACCAGTTTCGTCCAAGAGATCAAAATAAAAACTTTACATCAGAGATTTTCTTTTAAACTGCTCCTTTGACATCATATTCATTTTTAAACTTAGTTTCGATAGCGACTGACAACAGGTCTGGC
>JABMCL010002010.1:530000-540000 GCA_018857735.1 Alviniconcha marisindica | reverse complement strand
AAAAGAGAGTAAAAGGGGGAGGGAGGGGAGGAGGGAGAGGGAGGGAGGGGGAGAGAGAGAGAGAGAGAGAGAGAGAGAGAGAGAGAGAGAGAGAGAGAGAGAGAGAGAGAGAGAGAGAGAGAGAGAGGCACGTGGGAAAATCTGGCGTTCCGTGTCACATGCATTCCTGTGGGTGCAGACAGTGTCAGCGGAGCGATAGTGACTACCGCACAGCGGGCACACAATTCAAAATCAGGATCCGTGTCGATTATTTCACACCGACCGCTGCTGGTTTTGTGCTGTTTATTTCACACCGACCGCTGCTGGTTTTGTGCTGTTTATTTCACACCGACCGCTGCAGGTTTCGTGTTGTTTATTTCACACCGACCGCTGCAGGTTTCGTGTTGTTTATTTCACACCGACCGCTGCAGGTTTCGTGTTGTTTATTTCACCGACCGCTGCAGGTTTCGTGTTGTTAATTTCACACCGACCGCTGCAGGTTTTGTGCAGTTTATTTCACAAAGACCGCTGCAGGTTTTGTGCTGTTTATTTCACACAGACCGCTGCTGGTTTTGTGATGTTTATTTCACACCGACCGCTGCTGGTTTTGTGATGTTTATTTCACAGCGACCGCTGCTGGTATTGTGATGTTTATTTCACAGCGACCGCTGCAGGTTTCGTGTTGTTTATTTCACACCGACCGCTGCAGGTTTCGTGTTGTTTATTTCACACCGACCGCAGCAGGTTTCGTGTTGTTTATTTCAACAACCGCTGCAGGTTTCGTGTTGTTAATTTCACACCGACCGCTGCAGGTTTTGTGCTGTTTATTTCATACCGACCGCTGCTGGTTTTGTGCTGTTTATTTCACACCGACCGCTGCAGGTTTTATTCTGTTTATTTCAT
This sequence comes from Alviniconcha marisindica, assembly GCA_018857735.1. Lineage (NCBI taxonomy): Eukaryota > Metazoa > Mollusca > Gastropoda > Provannidae > Alviniconcha > Alviniconcha marisindica. The sequence continues at coordinate 539,118 of JABMCL010002010.1, read as the reverse complement.
ACCGACCGCTGCAGGTTTCGTGTTGTTTATTTCACACCGACCGCTGCAGGTTTTGTGTTGTTTATTTCACACCGACCGCTGCAGGTTTTATTGTTTATTTCATACCGACCGCTGCAGGTTTCGTGTTGTTCATTTCACACCGACCGCTGCAAGTTTTATTCTGTTTATTTCATACCGACCGCTGCAGGTTTCGTGTTGTTTATTTCATACCGACCGCTGCAGGCTTCGTGTTGTTTATTTCATACCGACCGCTGCAGGTTTCGTGTGGTTTATTTCATACCGACCGCTGCAGGTTTCGTCCTCTTTATTTCACCGACCGCTGCAGGTTTCGTGTTTTTATTTCACACCGACCGCTGCAGGTTTTGTGCTGTTTATTTCACACCGACCGCTGCAGGTTTTGTGCTGTTTATTTCACACCGACCGCTGCAGGTTTTATTCTGTTAATTTCATACCGACCGCTGCAGGTTTCGTGTTGTTTATTTCATACCGACCGCTGCAGGTTTCGTGTTGTTAATTTCATACTGACCGCTGCAGGTTTCGTGCTGTTTATTTCACACCAACCGCTGCTGGTTTTGTGCTGTTTATTTCATACCGACCGCTGCAGGTTTTGTGCTGTTTATTTCACACCGACCGCTGCAGAGGCGTGGCGCGGGAGGTCCGTTAGTGTGCAGGGCCGTTAACTCTCACTGTAGTGTCAGCGCGTGTTGGTGAGATCAGTGAGGGCATCACTAACGCACAGTTCAGAAAATCAACAGCAGCGGGCTACACAGGCCCAGGCACGCGTACTTGAACCCCTACCCCACCCTCGTCTCTCACAGAGTTCAGAGCTGTGTGAAAGTGGAGGTGGCCGTCCGGGGCTCCCGTCCCTAATAAACCTACGGTTTCTGTGGACGCAAAGAAACACTCAACCTCGTCTCTCTCACGGAATAGTTACTGATAACAATAACGGACATTTACAACGCACCTTATCTGTCGAGGATCACGATAGCTTTATGCATACAGTATAAAAGCAAATCACCAAGGAGAGCGCATAGTGCCTCAGTTTTTCCATTGACGATGCACTAATCTTAACACTGATAAAAAATAAATAAATAAAATAAAGTTTCTATGGTGTTCTGGCAAAACGTGTTTCAGCCTGGTGTACTGTCATGGCTGACTGGATGGTAAAAAGAAATTACCTCGTTGCGTAGAATAGCAAATCATTATCAACAGAATAAATGGGCACGCCCGCAGTGACACATAATTACTCACACGTACGCACTGTTTGATGACGCACATTTTCCAAACAGTCCCCTGGCACGCCAAACAAGAAGCTACCCCCCCCCCCCCACACACACACACACAAATAATATCCACTCTGTTATTTTTTTCTTCCTCTTCGAGCACAGAAAGTAGACCCTGGAGAGAGAGAGAGAGAGGAAGGAGAGAGAGAGAGAGAGAGAGAGAGAGAGAGAGAGAGAGAGAGAGAGAGAGAGACAGAGACAGAGACAGAGACAGAGACAGAGAGACAGAGAGAGACAGACAGACAGAATTCTCCCGCCGCTCCTGCCGGGACTCGAACCCGCGACCTTTCGATCACGAGTACGGCGCTCTAACCTCTAGCTAAACCCCCCCCCCCCCCCCCCCCCCCCGCCCCCCCCCCCCCCCCCCCCCGGGCCCCACCACACCGGCCACCGACATCAGTGGTGACGACGTACACGACACGAGAGTTCTTCCTTTACACGCCTATCTAGGTCAGTTACACGCCTATCTAGGTCAGTTACACGCCTATCTAGGTCAGTTACACGCCTATCTAGGTCAGTATCGGATATCAACCGTGTCACGGAAGACCATAATATAGTAGCTACACATTAGCTGTATAATCTTTGGCGTCACCGTGCATCAGCGCATTTCTAGAATCCCGCTTGTGGTCCATTCTTTGGGCAGGGGCTTCCCAATGACGCCGGATGGTCGTCGTGGTCTCGGTCACATCTGCCGGAAACTCTGTAAAGTCTCCGGCCACAAGAGATCATGAGAACAGTGCCACTTACGATAAGAGGGATTAAGCAAGTTAGTCCGAAAACGTCTACAGGAACAGTGAGGAAGAGTTCCATAGGTCTGCACGGTTCATTTGGTTCTTGGTTTGGAAGAGAAGAGTTAAGCAAGTTAGTCTGAAAACGCTGGAAAAGTGCAGATATTTATATAGGTCTGCAGGCCTCATTTGCTAGTTCTGTCAATATATTTTATACGACTTGAAGTACTTCTTGCGGTTGCTTCGACTGCGTCGTTGATGATGAGTGTCAACATTAACAAGCTGGGCGTTGGCGACAGCCGACTTTGGTTGTATGTTGAAACTCTATATCTCTCTAATGTGTGTGTGTGTGTGTGTGTGTGTGTGTGTGTGTGTGTGTGTGTGTGCGTGCGTGCGTGCGTGCGTGCGTGCGTGCGTGCGTGCGTGCGTGCGTGCGTGCGTGCGTGCGTGCGTGCGTGCGTGCGTGCGCGCGCCCAGTATCTAAGCGTATTAAGCGAAAGCTGCAATCGCCACAAAGTAACACTAAGAAATCGGACATGTACATAACACTGCAGATACATACAGCAGACAGGAATGGGAGAGACTATGAAGGTTTTAAAAGCCAGCGCAGCCCTACAGTAGGCCTACTCATTTTATTTTGGCGCAGACTGTTACGTCTATTTGTTCATGTCACGTAGGCTAACCTGACTTCTCAAACACCGGAGAGACAGATGACTGTTGGGGGAGGGGTTGGGGGGCTGGGGGGGGGGGGAACGAGAGACAGAGGGTGGGAATGGATTAAGGAAAAGGGGGGACGGCGAAGGGGGAATGGAGAGGGAGGGAGCGAGGGAATGTGTGCGAGAGAGAGAGAGAGAGAGAGAGAGAGAGAGAGAGAGAGAGAGAGAGAGAGAGAGAGAGAGAGAGAGAGAGAGAGAGAGGGCGGGAGAGAGAAGGTGTGTTTTGGCCCTACCTCTTAACGAAGCCCGGCTTTGAAGTAATGCCAATTGTAATCCGTTTCCCCAAACAACGCAGCCCCGGAACAGAGCCCGCCGAAGAGTACCGAGTCTATCAAAGCAGACTTCGAAAGTTGACCCGGCAACGCACTGGCCTACTAGCGCGTACTGCTAGTGTCGACACACAGTACAAGTTTATGACGTCTGAACACAAACACTGATAAGCCTTGACTTGCAGTTGCACCCAGTAAGAGCACCTGACGGCAGTATTAGTACACGTCACCAAACTCAAATAAGAGTTCTGGTCCCGACAGCCGAGAATGTACAGTCTAGCTTTGCTGAGGCGCTGACTCATTGCCGTGAAACGATCCATTGCTCTGGAGTCTGTTCCCTCTAACTCTAAGTGTACCGCCTGCATCTATTCTCCCAAAGTCTGTTCCCTCTAAACCTTGTATGTACCGCCTGCATCTATTCTTCCAGAGTCTGTTCCCTCTGAGTAGACTGCCTGCATCTATTCTGTGAAATATTCTTAAAGAGTTGTACAAAACTTTTACATACAGCGTTTTACAATTTCCTTTATAAATAATCAGGAGATAAACCTAAATTTGTTGTTAGCCTTGATATAACGCTTTGTGGTTGACTGGGCTCAAAGCACTAACTAACTAACTAATTAACTAACTAACTAACTAACTAACTAACCAAAGTCTGTTCCCTATGAGTATACTGCCTGCATCTATTCTTCCAAAGTCTGTTACCTATGAGTATATTGCCTACATCTATTCTTCCAAAGTCTGTTCCAGAAAAAAACAGTCTACGATGCCTGCGTTCCCTTAAAATTAAATACTCTGTCTCTCTAACTCAGAGATTTCTCGCAACGGAATCGCACCACAAAAACACAAAAACAAAAAAATAGGAAAGAAAGAAACTAAACACACACACACACACACACACACACCCTTCTTCCAGAGTAGACCCAAAGGGACAGCAGTCTTGGACTCAAACTCAAAACACCTACCAGCTGGAACAGTTGTTAGTTACATCACAGAGTACACTTAAGGGGCAGAACAGACTTAGCGCTGCGCCTAGTTTACTGTCCTCAGATGCCGCTCAAAGAACAAAGGCGCTCCCCCACAAAGAACAAAATGGACTCCCCAAAGAACAAAAGCGCTCCCCCACAAAGAACAAAAGGGACTCCCCTACGAAGAACAAAAGAGACTCCAAAAAGAACAAAAAGACCCCCACAAAGAACGAAAGAGAGAGTCCACCACGAAGAACGAAAGAGAGTCCCCCACGAAGAACGAAAGGGACTCCCCACGAAGAACGAGAGTCCCCCACGAAGAACGAAAGAGAGTCCCCCACGAAGAACGAAAGGGACTCCCCCACGAGGAACGAGAGTCCCCCATGAAGAACGAAAGAGTCCCCCACGTAGAACGAAAGGGACTCCCCACGAAGAACGAAAGGGACTCCCCCACGAAGAACGAAAAGGACTCCCCACGAAGAACGAAAGAGAGTCCCCCACGAAGAACGAAAGAGAGTCCCCCACGAAGAACGAAAGAGAGTCTCCCACGAGGAACGAAAGAGAGCCCCCCACGAAGAACGAAAGAGTCCCCCACGAAGAACGAAAGGGACTCCCCCACGAAGAACGAAGGAGAGTCCTCCACGAAGAACGAAAGGGACTCCCCCACGAAGAAAGAAAGAGAGTCCCCCACGAAGAACGAAAGGGACTCCCCACGAGGAACGGAAGAGAGTCCCGCAGGAAGAACGAAAGAGAGTCCCCCACGATGAACGAAAGGGACTCCCCCACGAAGAACGAAAGGGAGTCCCCCACGAAGAACGAAAGGGACTCCCCCACGAAGAATGAAAGAGAGTCCCCCACGAAGAACGAAAGGGACTCCCCCACGAAGAACGAAAGGGACTCCCCCACGAAGAACGAAATAAGGGAACACCAAGACTGGGATAGGTGCTGCTAGCACCGCAACGACACGCGACAGAAACCAAGCAATACTAAACTGCTAGTACTATGGGGACTGACAACATGCGTCTGTGACTAACACGAGGTTGCACACATGCTGTCACTAGTATCAGAGCACAGAGAGGCAAAAAAAACAACAACAAAAAACAGCGACGTTAATGAGCAAGTAACATGAACGGGGAAAAAGCCGCAACTGAGGTTCTATCACGGTGAATAACAAACAGCCTACGGGTATTGTAAGTAAGTAAGTAATTTGTGTTTTACGCCCAGTCAACCATTACGGTTATATCAGGGCGAATACACGTATTGTAACAAGAATAAAATTCAACAATGTTACTATTGACACCGTAATTGTAGAGTACAGGTAAGTAAGCAATTTGACATTTATCACCTAGTCAACCATGCCGGCTACATTAGGGTGAACCACATGAAACAGTATGTTACAGCTAAAGATTAAGACTACACAACACTCTCCGACAATACAATTCAACAGTACCTGTGAGCTTGTGTGCGTGCGTGCGTGCGTGCGTGCGTGTGTGTGTGTGTGTGTGAGAGAGAGAGAGAGAGAGAGAGAGAGAGAGAGAGAGAGAGAGAGAGAGAGAGAGAGAGAGAGAGAGAGAGAGAGAGACAGACAGAGGAGGTGTGGTGTGTGTGTGTGTGTGTGTGTGTGTGTGTGTGTGTGTGTGTGTGTGTGTGTGTGTGTGTGTGTGTGTGTGTGTGTGTGTGTGTGTGTGTGTGTGTGTGTGTGTGTGTGGGCGCGCGCGCGCGTGTGTGTGTGTGTGTGTGTGTGTGTGTGTGTGTGTGTGTGTGTGTGTGTGTGTGTGTGCGTGCTGTCCGATGTACTAGCAGTGCCATCTGCAGTCTGTAGTGTAGCGTGGCGGGCCTGCAGACAAGGAAAGCACGCCTCTCCCTTCCTTCACTAATTAGTCACTTGATACCTTTACCGCCCCTGCTCCCAACGCCTCGCCATCCACGTTCCGGTTTACCCCAATTCCGGGCCTGGAGGCTGGAACCGGGTCAAGGCAGGGTTAAACCGGAAACACGGACGGCCCAAGCAGGTAAGCAGGCAAAACAGCAGGAAACACAGACTGTACAAACAGGCAAAACAGCAGAAAACACACCCAGTACAAGCAGGTGAGACAGACAGGAAACAGACAGTACAAGCAGGTGAGACAGACAGGAAACAGACAGTACAAGCAGGTGAGACAGACAGGAAGCACAGACAGTACAAGCAGGTGAGACAGACAGGAAACAGACAGTACAAGCAGGTGAAACAGACAGGAAACACAGACAGTACAAGCAGGTGAGACAGACAGGAAACACAGACAGTACAAGCAGGTGAGACAGACAGGAAACACAGACAGTACAAGAAGGTGAGAGGCGGGGAACACAGACAGTACAAGCAGGTGAGACAGACAGGAAACAGACAGTACAAGCAGGTGAGACAGACAGGAAACACAGACAGTACAAGCAGGTGAGGCAGACAGGAAACACACAGTACAAGCAGGTGAGACAGGCGGGGAACACAGACAGTACAAGCAGGTGAGAGGCGGGGAACACAGACAGTACAAGCAGGTGAGACAGGCGGGGAACACAGTACAAACAGGTGAGACAGCCACGAAATACACAGTATAAGCAGGTAAGCAGGTGAGACAGACAGGAAACACAGACAGTATAAGCAGGTAAGCAGGTGAGACTGGCAGGAAACAGACAATACAAGCAGGTGAGACAGACAGGAAACACAGACAGTTGAGACAGGTGAGACAGGCAGCAGCAGGCTGGAACCAGGACAGGGTCAAGGCAGGAAGGGTGGGGACAGTAGAGGCAGACAGCATACGGTAAGTCGGTGAGACAGGCTGTGGATTCTCTTCGCGCGGTCTTTGTGCCGACGCCGAGCAGGTGAAATGGCTGAAAAGGTGCTGAGATGAAGATTTACGGAGCGTGAAAACAGCGCGAGGCATCGCCAAGAGGTTGCTTTCCGTCAAAGGCGCTGGACAATATTACACTTTGATAACAATCTCTTCTCAGGTTCCCCCCGCCCTCCGTTTGTCTAATTCATTTAAGTGTCTCTCAAACGCGTGAAACAGGAATCAATGGCAAGACTATACACTCAGCAACACAATATTGTAATATAGGTGTATAAGTGGTGGTTCGAAAGTGCTGTTCCTCGGGCGCCTGTGATTTCACTATACTCGTCTGCTATTGGCAACGTTCGTGGTTTCTATCCTTGGGTGAGACTGCGAGTTGCCGGGTCACAGGGTACCGGTCGGAGCCGACTGGGAACCACACACACACACACACACACACACACACACACACACACACACACACACGCCCCCCCCCCCCCCACCACCCACACACACACACACCACACACACACACACACACACACAACACACACACACACACACAACACACACACACACACACCACACACACACACACACACACACACACACACACACACACACACACACACACACCACCCCCTCCCTTCTCAACAGGGGAGGCGGCTAGGGAACTGACGCAGATAAGATAGTATCACCAACCTAAGTGCTTTCGTTTACCCATCCGTTTTATACGCAGACATGGAACTGCCCGCACTCCCATCATACAGCCATCCACATTCTCACTCACAACCATGCGCATCAAGTTCACACGGGCGTTCAGACGGCACTCACCACGCCCACCTGCAGTTACTCGCCCGCCCATCCTCCACGCGGAACTCAGTCATGCATCAGTTGCCAACAACATAGCAATATCAAACGGGGTGGGGTCTATGCAACCACTCCGAGAAATACACACTAGTCATACTACTACCACTACATAGCAATATCAAACGGGGTGGGGTCTATGCAACCACTCCGAGAAATACACACTAGTCATACTTCTACTACTGCTAAAAAATAAAGGGTGTGTGTATAGCGCCCATCTTCCACACAAAGTAGAACAGACCCACACTTGAAAGTTTTAAACAACGACGCAACAATCACACACACACACACACACAAACTTACGGACTGGGGGAGGGGGGGGGGGGAGGGGGGGGTAGGAGGCTTGGTTGGGGGTGGGGTAAGGGGGGCTTGGTTGGGGGGTGTGTGTGTGTGGGGGGATAGTTACTAAACAGTTGAGTTTTGATGGCGGTTTTGAAAGAGGAAGAGAAATCAGAGTGGCAAAGTGTTTCAGGCAAGCTACTGTTCCAAACAGAAGGACCAGCGTAAGAAAACGAATTTTTCACCAAACTGACGTTTCGGTGCTTACGCGAGGCGCGACAAAGGGTTGGGTGTCCGGTGCCGATCGTAACTGCCCGCAGACAGACACTGAGGGGATGTGCCAGAAACAGAACTGAAGCAGACAGTTACAATTTTGTACTCAATACGGTGTGTTACTGGTAGCCGATGCAGAGCTTGAAGGGTAGGGTGAATGTGGTCAGATTTCTCAACAAGCCTTGCTGCTGCGTTCTGAACTTTTCCATGTTTGTTTAGCAAATACTGTGGGCAACCTGAAAGTAGAGTTACAACAGTCCAACCGAGTGAGGACAAGAGAACAAACAAGGCCATGGGTTGGGGTTGTTTCAGTGGCGCGGTGTCGTATGGAACTGATAGGCCTGATTTCTATGCATGTACGCGGTTTTGAACGTATTGCATATTATGATATAGTGTCGTGACACGTTGAGACTTGAAACAAGGCTAACACCGAGGTTGTTTTGTAACAAAAGACACATATGGGATATCAGCATCTCCGATGTGAATGACAGACGGAAATGGACCGTGGACAGACATTATGCTAGAATGTACGATCTAGGCTTCGGTTTTCTTGTCGTTTAGTGAGTTTGCCTGTGGTCATGCAAGACTTGACATCTCGAGTATAGTTCTGAATGGTTTCTTTTGACTGGTGTACAAATCTTGTAGAGTTGGCTGTCATCTGCGACAGCACGGTCACTGACTGTGTGCTTCCTTACTAGGTCAAAGAGTATGAAAAGCAGCGGACTAAGGACTGAGCCCAGGGGAACGCCATAGTAAAGCGGGGTATGCTGAGACTGCAGACTATTTATGGTGATTGCTTCTGTTATGGTAGAAATACGATCGCGAGTGGTAAAATCGAGTAAGGAGAATTTGCCATGGGAAACGGTTGCAAACGCTACATTCTTGCCCAACGCTGGGTGAACCTCTGGGTTCGACTTTTAGCTGCGAAGAGCTTGTA
>JABMCL010002010.1:390000-527500 GCA_018857735.1 Alviniconcha marisindica | reverse complement strand
CCGAAGCGAAGGTGTGAGTCGGTTTGGCCCAGCGGTAAGGCGTTAGGCTGGTATGCGGTGTGTGAGTCGGTTTGGCCCAGCGGTAAGGCGTTAGGCTGGTATGCGGTGTGTGAGTCGGTTTGGCCCAGCGGTAAGGTGTTAAGCCCGTTCTTAATTGGGCGAATGTTTGTTCGCGAACCTAGTTGGGAGTATTCGGCGAACCTAGTTGGTTCTTAATTCGGCGAACTTTTGCTTCGCGAACCTAGTTGGGAGTATTCGTCGAACGGCGATGAACTTATATTCGGGGTCCAAAAAGCTTCGCTCAACATGTTCTGGGAACATTGCCCTTATTCGACGAACACTGCCTCTGATTGGCCGAGAGCAAAGCTCTCCTGTGGATGAGGAAGAAATAAAAATGGATGACGGTGTCGCTAGGTTCTTCATTCGCTTTGGAGGGATTTTTTTATTTGTTGACTTGTGGGAGGCGCAGCCTTGTCTCGGGGACCCAGAATGAGATAGCAGTTAGTTGAATTACCCTGTGAGGGATGATTAAAGTATGTTGACTTGACTTGACTTGACTTGAGCCTACATTTTCGATCATGCTGTCTGCTGCGCGTCTGCCGCAAGTTCGGGCCGAAGCTTGCATCTCATTACAAGCCAGTTGAGAACGAAGTAAAGTTCGTCGAACTGTCCGAACTATGTTCGGCGAAATAAAAGTTCAGTTAAGAAACGAATCATAGTTCGTCGAACTGTCCGAAGTATGTTCGGCGAACAAACATTCGCCCAGTTAAGAACGGGCTTTTAGGCTGGTATGCGGTGTGTGAGTCGGATTGGCCCAACGGTAAGGCGTTAGGCTGGTATGCGGTGTGTGAGTCGGTTTGGCCCAGCGGTAAGGCGTTAGGCTGGTATGCGGACGACGTCGGTTCGAATCCTCGCTCGGCTCTCCTTCTCTTCAAAAGTTGTGGTTCATGGTCACCGTCTTGTGACTTTGCCCCTCACAGTTAATGAAACATTAAATTGACTCTCGTCGTTGCCCACCTTAATGCAGAATTGGTGGTGACAGTGTAGCATTAGGTACAGTTTCTCCTCCCCCATCCCCTCCCCTCCCCCCTGCCCCCCTCCCCTCCCCTCCCCCCTGCCCCCCCCCCCTCCCACCCCCCTCCCCCACCTGAGATCTCGGTCCCCGCCAGAACCAGCCCGGCGACAACTCTGTGTTGAACAAGTAGTGTAAGGTAACGCAAGTGTGAAAGAGGTATGAATAAAGCGGTTACACCTAACGTCTATGGAGTCGACAGAAACACACACACACACACACACACACACACACACACACACACACACACACACACACACACCAAAAACAACAACAACAAAACAGCTACTACCTAAGTGAATAAATCCGCTACAGCTCTTCGTTCAACGTTCCTCTCGCCACTTTTGCGCAGGTCTAAGTCACCGGGCGGCCCGACAGACACGTTGCAAACGAGGTTGAAGGCGAGCAGAGCGCCGAGAGCTGTGGGCCGAGTTTTGTGAATGGCACCGTTGGTTCAGTCAGGACGGCCCGCAGACTGTCAGAGTATAATGGGGAAGCCAGACGGGTTCTGCCCTGGCTGAACTCTTCGGCACTTTCTGCAGTCTCGCCTTTCCCTCTCTCCACTTCCCTTGCGCTCCTTCCTGCAAGTCCCGCCTCACCTGACCTCCCTTCCCTGTCAGACACATCTAGGCGTGCGTACGTGAGAGAGAGAGAGAGAGAGAGAGAGAGAGAGAGAGAGAGAGAGAGAGAAGAGAGAGAGAGAGAGAGAGAGAGAGGAAGAGAGAGAGAGAAGAAGAGCAGACAGACAGACAGACAGACAGACAGACAGACAGACAGTGGTTCTTGACAGAAGGAGGAGAAGAGAGAGAGGAGAGGAGAAGAGAGAGAGAGAGAGAGAGAGAGAGAGAGAGAGAGAGAGGTGTTAAGGGGAGGGAGGGGAGGGGGTTGGAGGGGGGGGGGGGGGGGGGGGGCACCAGATGTGGAAAAACAAGCTGTGGGGTGCTGAGGTGAGAAATAACAACAGCACACCGCCGAGGCTCGGATACCGGAAGTGAAGACACAGCCAAGCAGACACAGCTCCGTGCGACCCATTTACTTAGTCCACAGCTTCCAAATGCCTCACACACACAGCTTCCAAGCCAGCTTCACTATCATATTTGATGAACGAGTCTTCCTCGCCTCTTGGGACGTCGACCTGCTTCAGTATGGTTGGGTTCGGAAGGCCCGCATACACGTATCCAAGTCCAACACTAGGTTGGTTAGAGATGGGAACTCACGACAGATGAAAAAGAACGCTTATCTTAAATGGGACAATACTACAGAGCACGCGCACATTTTCGGGGTAGACACCTTTTTCGCCACAAAAAGACAAACGATTAGTCATTTGACAAACAAATGATGAAAGCGGTTTAACAGCAGCAGCAGCAACAACAAAAAGCAAATCGTGGGGATCCCCTGAGACTGCGGCGCGCGAGGATTGCTCTGACGTCACACTGACGTGGAGCAGAAGAACTGTCACGCAGGGCTACTCTGACGCAATGCCAGACGATGCCACTGATACAGCGGGGTAGTGTTTGACCGACAAGAGGATAATTTTCCTGAGCCAAAAATCCTCACAAGCCCTCTCCCCAACCCCACCGGTGGCGGGAATAGGTTAAATAAAAATACTGGGGGGAAAAAAGGAAGAAGGAAAGAATACAACAGGGAATAAAAAAATAAAAATAAAGTCTGAGAGCGAACTCGAACTCAAACTCGAAAATCTTATTTTCCAAGGATTGTAGTTTAGGTTCATTTAGACCTGTCAACTAGTCCTTGCTAAACTATTGATTAAGGGAAGCAATATAAACTTTGCAAACTCTATTAATATTTAAACAGGATAAACAAAATATAAACAAGTAAAATATAATACTACCGCGAAAGAGAGAGAGAGAGAGAGAGAGAGAGAGAAGAGAGAGAGAGAGAGAGAGAGAGAGAGAGAGAGAGAGAGAGAGAGAGAGGGGGGGGTAAGCAATATAAACTTTGCAAACTCTATTAATATTTAAACAGGATAAACAATATATAAACAAGTAAAATATAATACTACCGGCAGCGCGCGGAGAGAGAGAGAGAGAATACTTTAAGAGAGAGAGAGAGAGAGAGAGAGAGAGAGAGAGAGAGAGGGGGGGGGGAAGCAATATAAACTTTGCAAACTCTATTAATATTTAAACAGGATAAACAATATATAAATAAGTAAAATATAATACTACCGAGAGAGAGAGAGAGAGAGAGAGAGAGAGAGAGAGAGAGAGAGAGAGAGAGAGAGAGAGAGAGAGAGAGGATAATACTTTAAGAGAGAGAAGAGAGAGAGAGAGAGAGAGAGAGAGAGAGAGAGAGAGAGAGAGAGAGAGAGAGAGAGAGAGGATAATACTTAAGAGAGAGAGAGAGAGAGAGAGAGAGAGAGAGAGAGGAGAGAGAGAGAGAGAGAGAGAGAGAGAGAGAGAGAGAGAGAGAGAGAGAGAGCACATACTGACCTACAGACCTTGCCCGATTTTCTAAGCTTGCACTCTGTCTGCACTCTGTCTGAAGCTCAGCCAGCCAAAAAACAAACAAAAACACGAAACCTGAGCTGGACCAGAGAATTAAGACCAGCTTTCTCCGCGTTCTTTGAATTTTCATGTGAACGTGTACTCACTCATTCTTCTGCTGGCAAATTCACTGATGATATATGCACCACTGCGCCGTTACCCCATTAACCCTTTGCTTGCCAAAGAATTAGTGTTGTTGACGCAATTCCTTCCACAAAGTTTCGCAGAAAGGCAAGGCCAACTAGAAACGTGAATTTACTAGAACTCGGCTTCTTCTGGGCACACATGACACATCGAGCAGGACGTCCTATGGCGTCTCTTTGGAAGATGGGAAGCACTTTCCTATGGACGTCGTGTGAAGCCATAAGGGCACAGAAAGGGTTAATTCGACAGACCCTTCGGACCGATCTTAATCATGCAGTTTTGCACCCTCTGTGGGCAAAAAGAAACAGCGGTACTGGAAAAAGCAGAGCCCGTCGAAACAGAGCGTTATCTTCGTGCTGGCAATTTTGACGGACAAGGTACTTTCTGTTTTCAAGTTGAAGGCGTTCCGTCTGTGTTCTTCGGGTGACGTTTTTCAGTTGAGGATCTAGCGCAGTAGCGAAGCAGAACACACGTGCCTGATGGAGAAGAAGAAGAAGAAGAAGAAGAAGAAGACGAAAGAAAGAAAGAAAGAAGTAATTGGATTAAAACGTTCTGTTAGCACAGTTGGTTATTGGCTGTTTAACGTCCTGTCACAGTGTCAGCCACCTCAGGCAGGACGAAACATAGACTTGTTTAAAATGATATAGTTGCACACAAGCTACGACACCCAGTCACTAATAAAAGCCTGGCTCGCCGTTCTCGACTTCCGGACACAACACAGCCAACAGCACAACCAAGTCAAAACAGTCAAGAATAATTTTTGACATATTACATCTCTCTCTCTCTCTCTCTCTCTCTCTCTCTCTCTCTCTCTCTCTCTCTCATATTTACAGTTGACAAAAATATGTTCAGATAAGTTGTTTGAGATATACTGAGCAGAAACTCAAAACACAAGTAAAAGACAAAAGACAAAATCACTGCCTCACTGTCAGACTGCCACCCACACAGCCACACTTCAAGCCTCGCTTTCAGGCACCCGTACTCCAAGGACGGATGCCGTAAGCGGGTGCTTGAACCTGAAGTTTGCCACACAGCGCCGCCTAGGACGAAGGAACTTGATTTTTTACGCCCAGTCAGCCATGGCGGTTATATCGGGGCGTACACCTAGGACGAGGACGTTTGTAAGCCGGTTTGGCCCAGCGGTAAGGCGTTAGGCTGGTACTGAAGCGGAAGGACCTCGGTTCGATACCGCTTCGGCTCTCCTTTCTCTTCAAAAAGGTTGTGGTTTGTGGACACTGCTTGTGACTTTGTCCCTCACAATTAATGAAGCATTACAATGGCTCTCATCGCTGCCCATCTTAGTGCAGGAGTCATTCTGGTGGTGACAGTGTAGCAATAGGTATATAATCTCCCTCTTCCCCCACCTCCATTCATCCGTCCCTAATAAGCCTTATAGTTTCTGCGGACGTAAAGCACCGTGAAAGAAGGAAGACGAGGACGAAGCAGAAGTAGAAGAACGGATGGATTGTAAATGTTGTTGTATTGTTTCGTAAAGCACTGGCGGTGGTAACGAGTACCACAGGTATGTGTTGCTTGTTGTTGTTGCTGTTGGTGTCATTACTACTTACGATAATCATTCGCCACTACTAGTACTATGTAAATAAATTTCTACCACTACTATACTACTGCAGCTGTTGCTGCTACTACAACACTGATTCTTTATCCTTTAGCTGATTGATTTATTACCATTATTATCATTAACTGTCGGTTTATATATATATATATATATATATATATATATATATATATATATTGTGTGTGTGTGTGTGTGTGTGTGTGTGTGTGTGTGTGTGTGTAACAACTATTATTTCTGACCGTAATCTTCATTATTATCACTTGACTGTCACCATTAACATCATCACTGAAGGACGTGATCGCTGTTACGGACTAACGGCGGGGGGAGGGGGGGGGGAGAGACCACGAACGGTCAAAATCTCTTGCAGAGTTAAAAGGAAGCAGCCAAAGAGAAGCACCTGTTGCGTGCACTGACCTACACATGCATGTAGCCAGTCAGCGGGTACAAACGGCCGGCAGCCATCGACCCGTGTTACCGCCACACTGCCACAATTAGCATGGCGGCCGCTGCTACAACTGGAGCTTATTCAAGGCATGGCTGCAAGGTTTTGTCGCTGCAAAATGCATGCCCGCAGCTGCCAACATAGACCGGCAGAGCTACAGATGCAAATGTGCACTTTGCTCCAGCAACTTCACTTTTGCATGGCCCTAATATAGAGTTACAGATGCAAATGTGCACTTTGCTCCAGCAACTTCACTTTTGCAGGGCCCTAATATATATGTGTATATATATATATATATATATATATATATATATATATATATATATATATATATATTATTATTATTATTTTTTATTTTTTTTAAATAAGCGGCGTGTGGGGTGTGGGTAAGCAGACAGGGGCAAAATCTACTTTGCAGCGCTCGACAAAAATTGATCGTCTCTCGATCTGACAAAGTTCTGCAAAACTTGTGCAAAGCTCCGGGTCAGCTCTTGCTGCAGACATTATTTGGTCAGTAACTGCAAAAGCACGAGGCACTCTCCCGTGTGTTCTGGAGGGTTTATTTTGGTTTGGTTTTTGCAGATTTCGCAAAAGTAAAGTACTGAATGCAAAGTGCCCGTTTACAGGGCTCCGCAGACACAGATTTGCAGCAGTAAATGTCACATTTTGCCGCGACAAGCATTCGCTACTGGAATTCTGGGATTGCGGCATCCATCAACACCACCCATACCACGACCAGTCGGCCTACCGAGCCGTGACGCTGCCGACCCGATCCCAGATCTCACAGGCGCCTAACGGAAATGCCGTCTGGCTCGTTAGAATTGTATTCCATAAAATCCTTTTAAATGGGGACATGGACTATAACGGTTCAACTTATAGTCAGCCGATTTGGCCCAGTGGTATGGCACTAGGAAGGTAAGCAGACGAGCATAGGTTCGATTTCGCTTCGGCTCCCCTTCCTCCTGAAAGGTTGTGGTTCATGGACACCGTCTTGTGACTTTGCCCCTCACAGTTAAATAATGAAACGGTAAAACGGCTTACAGCGTGAGCGGGTTTGCCTAGCGGTAAGGCGTTAGGCTGGTAAGCAGTGGGATCTCGGTTCGAATCTGCTTCGGCTCTCCTTTCTCTTCAAAAGTTGTGGTCTGTGGACATTTTGTCCATCACAGTTATGAAACATTAAAAAGGCTCTCACCGCTGCCCACCTTAATGCAGGAGTCATTCTGGTGGTGACAGTGTAGCGATGGGTATATAATCTCCCTCTCCCCCCACCTCCATACCCTCTCCCCTAATAAGCCTTAAGCCCGTTCTTAACTGGGCGAATGTTTGTTCGCCGAACATACTTCGGACACTTCGACGAACTATGATTCGTTTCCTAATTGAACTTTTAGTTCGCCGAACATGGTTCGGACAGTCCAAACTTTACTTCGTTCTCAACTGGCTTGTAATGAGATGCAATCTTCGGCCCGAATTTGCGGCAGACGCGCAGCATACAGCATGATCGAAAATGTAGGCTAAAGTCAAGTCAAGTCAATTCAATATACTTTAATCATCCCTCACAGGGTAATTCAACTAACTGCTATCTCATTCTGGGTCTCCGAGACAAGGCTGCGCTTCCCACAAGTCAACAAATAAACAAATTTCCTCCGAAGCGAATGAAGAACCTAGCGACACCGTCATCCATTTTTATTTTTCTTCATCCACAGGAGAGCTCTGCTCTCAGCCAGTCAGAGATAATGTTCGTTGAATAGGGCGAATGTTCCCAGAACATGTTGAGCGAAGCTTTTGGACCCCGAATATAGCTTCGACGAATACTTCCAACTAGGTTCGCGAAGAAAAGTTCGCCCAATCAAGAACCAACTAGGTTCGCCGAATACTTCCAACTAGGTTCGCGAACAAACATTCGCCCAGTTAAGAACGGGCTTTATGGTTTATGTGGACGTTAAGCACCATGCTTACTTACTTTACGGCTTACAGCGGTGCCCATCTTCATTGCAGCATCAATTCGGCGGTGATAATGTAGCGTTAGGTATTGTTCGTGCTTCCCCTGTTCTGGCATCTCAGTCCCTGCCAGTACCTCCTCGGAGACAACTCGGCTTCAAACAAATCTGACAACAAAATGGTTCAACACACTTCGAGTATGTAACCCCGAGAAAGCAGAAAGAATGGGTTGACTCCCGACCGAGGCTCCCGGCTTTCTTTCGTCAGTACTTCCGAGTCAACGCATAAACTGTGCAGACTCTCTGGCACGCAGTAAGACTAACAGCACTGCGCACGTTAAAGATCCCACGTGCACATTTCCAGGGGAGAAGGCCTAACGGCCGATGTTGCGGATTTCGCGCGCCGTGTCTCGATGCACGTGCCCTGCCACGTTTGGCCTTAGCTGACTGGGGTTAGCGGTGTTGTACTCCGTTGTTTCACGCTTTCTCGCTCGACTGTTTTCAGTTTCTCGTTCGACCCATTGTCCAAGGCAACTGCTTATTCAGCGTCATGGGTCGGGAAACTTGTGAATTTGTGAACTTTTTTTTTTTTATGTCTCTGGAAAGGCAGGTGTGATTGTGCTATTCCTAGCAGTTAACTTTCTTCTTCTATTTCTGTCTCTGGATCGCTCTGATATATACATAACTGGTTGACTGGGCGTAAAAAAATAAAAGTTTCTTCGTTCCTCTCTCTCTGGACGTTAAAATCCAACAACTCTGTGGTCCCCCCTCTCTCTCCAGTAACACATTCCATAATGCATCCGTGTGTGTGTGCGCGCGCGCGCGCGTACGTGTGTGTATAGTCTCTGAACTGTGAGATCTAATAAATAAGTAAAAATTAATAAAAGAAACCAGTCGGGGTCACAGAACCTCCGACCATTTCTTTTTGCAGCACCCAAGATACTTCGTCAGTCGACGCCCAGTGGGAGTCAGTGCCATGCAGACACGCTTGACTGGAAGGTTCTGTCTGTCGGGAACGCGGTTCCGGGCTGCCAATCACCCGAACAGCTTCAGACAATCAGTACGTCACAACTGATATATATTCCACCCGAGAAACCCCGTGAGTGCTACGCAAGCTAAAGCCTAGCAACATAACGAAAGACTGATGGATTCCGAACAAAACCTTCACGCTATGTAATGGCGCACACTCATGGACGATGAGACGTATCATCTGTAAGCAAACGAGGACAATTACATTCATTTGAACGCTGGGGTCCAACTTAAACATTCTGTACTGCAGCAGTGAACGCAGTACCACAGGGCGGTCAGAAGGAACGCTTGTGTGACCGTAACTAAGGCAGGCGGGACTTTGAGCTCAGCCCTCTAACAGGAGTATCGTAGCGATAAAACACGTGACGTTGCTGCACACAGTCACAAACGTTGTTGTGGTTCGTTTGTTTTTTTACCTAAAGAACGGCTGAACATCACTGACTTCATATCGGCAAGACCACGCGGCTGGAGGATCTGCCCCTGACGGAAAGGTTGTACGGGGACCTGGCGGCCCTAGGGAGTACGGACAAGTTGTACGGGGACCTGGCGGCCCTAGGGAGTACGGAAAGGTTGTACGGGGCCCTGGCGGCCCTAGGGAGTACGGAAAGGTTGTACGGGGACCTGGCGGCCCTAGGGAGTACGGACAAGTTGTACGGGGACCTGGCGGCCCTAGGGAGTACGGAAAGGCTGTACGGGGACCTGGCGGCCCTAGGGAGTACGGACAAGTTGTACGGGGACCTGGCGGCCCTAGGGAGTACGGAAAGGCTGTACGGGGACCTGGCGGCCCTAGGGAGTACGGAAAGGCTGTACGGGGACCTGGCGGCCCTAGGGAGTACGGAAAGTTGTACGGGGACCTGGCGGCCCTAGGGAGTACGGAAAGGCTGTACGGGGACCTGGCGGCCCTAGGGAGTACGGAAAGGCTGTACGGGGACCTGGCGGCCCTAGGGAGTACGGACAAGTTGTACGGGGACCTGGCGGCCCTAGGGAGTACGGAAAGGTTGTACGGGGACCTGGCGGCCCTAGGGAGTACGGAAAGTTGTACGGGGACCTGGCGGCCCTAGGGAGTACGGAAAGTTGTACGGGGACCTGGCGGCCCTAGGGAGTACGGAAAGGCTGTACGGGGACCTGGCGGCCCTAGGGAGTACGGAAAGTTGTACGGGGACCTGGCGGCCCTAGGGAGTACGGAAAGGCTGTACGGGGACCTGGCGGCCCTAGGGAGTACGGAAAGGCTGTACGGGGACCTGGCGGCCCTAGGGAGTACGGAAAGGCTGTACGGGGACCTGGCGGCCCTAGGGAGTACGGAATGGCTGTACGGGGACCTGGCGGCCCTAGGGAGGATGGCAGCGTTTGTGAGAGGAGCTGCTGTGTCCATCTATCCTGAAGCATGAGACTCCGACTTGTGTAACACCTACACACAGTTAGAAGAAGAAGAAGAAGAAGAAGAAGAAGAAGAAGAAGAAGAAGAAGAAAGAAGAAGGGAGGAAGGAAAGAAAGAAAAAAAGAAAGGAGAAGAAGAAGAAGAGTAAAGTATGCAAGGGCGACGAAGCGCCGAGTCTAATTGCTTCCGAAAGCTCTGACTGGGAACGTCAAAAGACTTACAAGTAACGAGGTACGTCTTGGAACATTACGTAAGTACTCCAGCTAAGTACCATGCGCCTATACCCTACATCCGCCGAATGGCGCAGGATGGTACATAGTCATAGTGTACTGCCTTCCACAGTCTATGTAGTCATAGTGTACTGCCTTCCACAGTCTATGGCAGTCATAGTGTACTGCCTTCCACAGTCTATGGCAGTCATAGTGTACTGCCTTCCACAGTCTATGGCAGTCATAGTGTACTGCCTTCCACAGTCTGTGGTAGTCATAGTGTACTGCCTTCCACAGTCTATGGCAGTCAAAGTGTATTGCCTTCCACAGTCTATGTAGTTTATGGTAGTCATAGTGTACTCAGTTCCACGGTGCTGAGATTACACGGGACGAGTTCTATAGGCCCACTGCACAGCGTGACGGAGACACCAGGGGCCTTAACTATGAATCGGGACTACGGTAGGCCAGGCCTAAACCAAAGTTCCTGACTTTAGAGTCCGAGACTTTGAGTTAGGCAAAGTTCGTAAATGGACGCGGACAATGGTCGAGACAACAGAGTCTCTGACTTCGCGCTGATAAGAAAGTGGTCATCACACGCGTCATCGCTTGTGCTAACTTTAGACGGGGCAATCCCATCTGGGCATGCGCACCGACACGCTTCGTTCACTTCCCTGCGACGTATTTCGCACGCGCAAACATCGGTAAACATAAACATTAGGTGAAGGCATGCCTGGCAGGCCCCGATTCTGGATGTGATTCGCCATGTTTTACTTCTGCAACACCCAAGCGATCTCGACGAGGTCATTATTCGTAAAAACGCTAATCTCTCGACATCTTCGATGGAGTATTCTTCTTGGCATTTACTGAATCGAGTAACCGTAGCATCGTCTGCTGCGTCGGCCATTTTGAACTTGTCAGAAAGGCGAGTGGACGCTGTGAAATCAGGTAGCCTACGCTGTACAGATGAATTTAAATAACAAGAAAATAAATCAAGTGAGAATGTAAGACGTCAAGCAAACTTGCTCTCATAATAATTTGCAAACATTAAATCGTACGATCACATTAATCAGTCATTATGCCTGTGTCGCTCGGCGAGTGCGACCTTTCTTCCCTCCAAAATGAAAGAGCTTTGGTCGACGAACATCTAGTACTCATTTGACGAAGTAAACGAAAGAAAGAAAGAAAATTAAAAAGAGAGAGAAGCCGCTGGATTCAGACGTAAAAACGCAACAACAGCAAAAAAATAACAAAAACAACAAGAAAACTAACAAAAACAACAAGAAAAACCAACTTTCCAAGCATAACAAGGCCAAAAGCAGTCATAGTCCCGGGCCTACGACCTTTAGTCCAGCGAAATCGCTAGCCTAAATATCGGCTGTTTAGGCCCGAGGTTCGGCCCGGACTTTGGTGTAGTCCCGGTCCATGGTTACCATTTTGGGGCCATTGTCAATAGCCTTGAGATTTAGGCCGGCCTACCGCTTTAGGCCCGATTCATAGTTAAGGCCCCAGAGGGCGAAGGCACTCATCTCTAAAACGGCCGATAAAGGATGTGTTCTCCGCCCCGTGTTGGTCGTTCCCGACACGAAGGGCTCTTAAAAATTTATCTCTGCTGATTTGCTTCCCCGCTGTTTGCATATTATAATCTCTCCCCGACGCTGATAAGAGAAAAAAAAATTGAGCTGAGGCTAATAGTTCACTCTTCTAGTTTTTGTGGCTATTTTAAGCCCATTGTTCTATCTTCTTTTTTTTTCTTTTCTTTTTTTTAAAATAGAATATTTCTTCTTCTTTTTTCTTCTTTTTTTCTTTTCTTTTTTTAAACTCCGACATGCTAGAACAAACATACGTTACGCTTTGGCTCGTTCAAAATGAGTCCATGTCACCCAAACCTTCTAGCGCTTCTCATAATGTCTCAAAATCCATTCAGGTCTGATCCACAGTCTTAACCTCGACACAAGCACAACACGGGAAATTGAAATACCAGAGCAGACTGTAACCTTCCCGCGGAGAAAGACAGGCGGTGGTGCGTGTGCCAAACACTACACACCACAGTGATTAATCCCTTCACTGCCATGATGTCTCTTAAAAACGACCAATGAAACTGCAAAACCTGAAACCCTTAGTCTTCTTTTTTTACACTGGCATTTGAAAGGATTTTCGTCAAACCGCTTAGCACTGAAAGTAGATGTGACATAGGACCGGAAAATATACTGTTTGTAGGCGCGTTCGTGCATCTTTCAGCCCGGAAATTTTACAGGCTCCGGCAGTGAAGGGGTTAAGCACACAAAGTTCTGCGATGAGCTCCGACTTCTCTAGTTACGTTCCCACAAGCTTTCGATCCGGCCGCCGTGTAGTACTGTGCCGACAGGTGGCATGTACGATGATTTGAGTCAATCCAGCGTTCAAATGAATGTAAGTGCCTATTTGTTGTTGCTGGTTTTTGTTGTTTACAGCACAGAGTGACCTCCCTCCTCCCCCCCCCCCTTTTTTTCCCCCGCGAAACAATCCACACACCAAGAAACTAAAAATGGGCAGACCCTCGCGCGCAGAAAGAAGAAATGGAAGAGTCCAACACACGCACGCAAGGGGGCGGGGACTACGACTAATACACATGTATACTTGATATTGTTGTATTATATATATTCATAAGTAATGAACAAGCTTCCACTCACACAGTTCTCACGGCCCGCAATGATAAACAGTCCCACTGTCAGCGCTCCCCCGTCCCCCAGCCTCACACCCTCTTAAGTTGTTGTTAACAGATCACGCAGCTCTGCCTCACACCCTCTTATTAGTCTTAAGTTGTTGTTAACAGATCACGCAGCTCTGCCTCACACCCTCTTATTAGTCTTAAGTTGTTGTTAACAGATCACGCAGCTCTGCCTCACAATCTCCTCAAACTGTTGTTAACAAATGGCGGAGCTAGCTCCTCAGGTTTTTGTTGACAAATGACGGAGCTAGCTCCTCAGGTTTTTGTTGACAAATGACGGAGCTAACTCCTTGTTGTTGTTGTTGACAAACGACGGAGCTAGCTCCTTGTTGTTGTTGACAAACGACGGAGCTAGCTCCTTGTTGTTGTTGACAAATGACGGAGCTAGCTCCTTGTTGTTGTTGTTGACAAATGACGGAGCTAACTCTAGCTCCTCAAACTGTTGTTAGCAAATGACGGAGCTAGCTCCTTCTTGTTGTTGACAAATGACGGAGCTAGCTCCTCAAGTTGTTGACAAATGACGCAGCACTACAAGCATCGTGCAAAAAAGCTATTCTGACACGGACGTTAGCAAGGCAGGAAACCTGAAACCCTCACAGCGGAACGCTGATGATAACTACTGACACTCCCGGAACTCCAACAGTCCATGGATTATTCGTCGAAAGGCCGAAGGAGCTAAACGATTGTGTATGTGTACGGGAGGGCTGGGTGTGGAGCGCGTGATGCGCGGTGGGCACTGGGGCTGTTCCCACTCACTGCTTGTTGGTCTGGCCCGGCTCCTGCACAAAACCCAGCCACCGTTCCTTCTTTCCCTCCCGATGACGTCTTTCACTTTAAATGCTAGGTGTGAAAAGAGAGCGTGCTCATTAACGCCCCCACATTCCTCACACACAGATACGCCCATGCAGAATATATCGAGTTGTGTGTGTGAGTGAGTGTGTGTGTGTGTGTGTGTGTGTGTGTGTGTGTGTGGTGTGTGTGTGTGTGTGTGTGTGTGTGTGTGTGTGTGTGTGTGTGTGTGTGTGTGTTAGGTAACATGATCGTTACCCCATGTGATTCTTTGTCACGGTTTAACAATTAGTCAGTTCAGTTCTCGGGTTTTAGCGTCTCGTCGGCCACCTCAGGTCTTGTTACACTTGTTACATGGTAACCAGCCAGGGATTCTCACCGGAGCTGGTTTAAGTAACATAATGGATTAAAGGGTCGGGGGAGAGGGGGGGGGGGGGGGTGAAGATATCCAAAATTTCGCCCTTCCTGGAGGACAAGGCGGGGAAATAAAAAATAAAACTGTTGTAGATGAATAAAACCTGAATGACTGTCTGTCTGTCTCTCTCTCTATATATATAGTCTTTCTTCTTCTTCTTCTTCTTCTTTTTTCTCTCCAAAAGCACCGCCCTACTTCACAGTTCTGATGAGTCGTGGAATATAGATCTCTGGTCTGATTATCAACAGTGTAAGTCTTGTGTAACATATAATCGTCGATGACGCGATGATAACTTCTGGATTATAATCATTAACCAAAACCATTCTTGGGGTGGGAGTGGGGGGCATGGGGCGGAAATATGCATAATTTGTACACACAGACACAGACAGACAGACACACACACTCACACATACTGGGGAGAGAAAAAAGAAGAAAGAAGAAAAGAGAAGAAAAAAAGAAGGAAAGACAGATGCCTCCTGAAGTGGCGATAGTCCCAACCCCGCCATGACGCAGGCAGTGTGGTGATTTGTTTCCCGGCCCGGCCCGGCCCAAAAGTAAACATGGTGCTTAACATCCACAGAAACCATAAGGCTTATTAGGGACGGGGCCCGGCCCAGCCCTGACTTAACAATTGAGTCCCGGTGAAAACAATGCCTGGCTAGGACCAATCCCCGTGGGTGCCGGATGGATCACCTTCCTCTCCTGAGTACCCCCACCACCCACCTCACCCAACACACAAACCTGCTGATTGACACAAAAAGCAGTCATTTAGCTTGTCCGACTCGGAAATGCCATTCCCTTTCCATTTCCACATGCTCGTCACGAAAATAGAAACGAGAATAAATGCCTGGACTGAACCGGTGGTGTCTGACCTGTGACATTACCAGTGGAGTGGACCGTTCACCGTTGTCCTGTTTCGCATAGAACGTTTTAACACTGAAAGAGTGCATCATTTATGAACTGAATAGTCAGTTACAGTGTCACTGAACAAGTGCTCCCTGCACCAAAAATATTTGATAAATCGCCCAAAACACAAAAAAGCAATTTCGCAAAAGAAAATACCACAGGAAAGCAACTATCCCAATCTTCACTTTGTCTGAAAGTAGGAAAAACCTCTGCGTGATCTCTGACCAGGAAATGAGGAACGGCTGCAGTTAAATTGCTCTTTTAATGTGTTTGACGAATACGCGAACAGTAAATTTAACACTCAGTCACACAATGAATCACGTGCATACTTTAAAAAAGAAAAAAAGTTAGATGTGTTCTTTCCAAATTCTTCATGGAGCCAGGGTTCAGACAAGCTGCAACTTCACATCACCGTTCCAGCGGAAGGAACCAACAGAGACTTGATCCTGGGTCCTTTACTGAAAGGTCCGGCCCAGCCATTCAGCTTCTTCTTGTCTTACTGCTTGCCATCAATCTATTTCTGCCCAGCGTGGCATCTGCGCTGGGGAGGAGGGGACGGGTAAATAATCCTGCTCAAACTTCTTCGTGTGGACTTGGTGTTTCTCTGAAACAGCTTCCGCAAACAGCGCTATGTTTTCGAACAGCGCAGCAGTGTTTTCTGACAACACAGCGATGCACCTGGGAGTGGGACAGTGTCCCACAGCTCAGACGTCCCGGGACAGGCAGAGGTGCTCAAGGACCCGGAGGTTTAATTGTCGGCGGAGGAGGTCAAGGTGTCTCTGGGCGGATACGTGGTTAAGTCGATTAAGAGACACACACACACACACACACCGTAAAGGAGTCCTCACACGAGACCTCAAGCGATGAAGCCCTGGCGACAGAAATGGAATAAGAAATATGTTTCCTTGTCTCCTTCTTCTTACAGTTTTGTCTCTAGTTTAGAAGTGAAGTTTGAAAGTCGTGAAAGCATGACAGTGAATGCAGCCATTTTGTACAGCTGGAGCCTGTGAGCGTGACGCGACGCCACAAACTAGGCCGGCATGCGTGGCGCACGTGTCTTTCACGTCACGAGCCCACCCTTTTCTGCTCTTCGTCGGTAAAATGCGAACTAACATGGCTGCGCCTCGAGGAGCTACAATCCGAAACAAACACATAATATATATATATGCCTGTTGCATTTATAGACATCGATAGCAGTATACGAAATCTTAAGATCAGGTGGAAATTTGCACATTTTCTGCGTTTTCAGGCCAACTTGACTCTTCGCCAGCGGTCCCTTTTAACTTGGGAGGCAGAAAGCCGCGTCGTCCAGAGCCGTTAACTGTAGACCTACCGCTGACGGGGTTCAGGTCGTGACAGTGCCTTTTAGCAGGTTAAAGTAGATCACGACGACGAAAGCAGCCTACATTACAGACAATTCAGGATTTGCTTAGAAGATGGGGTAGCGCCGCTTGGCGACAGCCGTTTTCCCTCGGGACAACGAGAAAGGGTGCTTTAAGATCCCACTATTATTATTATTTACAACGGTCGAATATTCCACCGAGGCTGGTGCACTTTATTTACGTCCCTTGAGCAAAAGGGTCGAGCGCATTACATAATGGGCTTTCCGGAGCGCGCAGATCTTGGGCTAAACAGACCTGACTTATTTATCGTGTGTTACTCCCATGCCTGGAGATGGTTACCGCGCGCGATTTAAGTCTGTTAGTGTTATGATCCTTTAACACGTGTGTGACGTCAATCGAGCAAGACTCACTCCCTTGGTTTGTCCATTCCGATTTTTCCTTAGGCATAGCCAAAGGAAACTTTCTTATCTAGACGGTAAACAACAAAACACACACGGTGATCAGTGTGTGTGTGTGTGTGTGTGTGTGTGTGTGTGTGTGTGTGTGTGTGTGTGTGTGTGTGTGTAAATAAATAAAATACATATGTGGTGATGTTAGAGGAGTACACGTATACGTATTACACTAGTACGGCGAACACCGTTCCCCAACTCCACCCAGACTGGAGCGTGAAGGCTTCCACTTATTCAGCCTAAAGAAAATCACTACACCGCGAAAACGGGCACAGGTTCTTCATCGCTGAGAAGAGCTAACTTGTGCACCAGTTTCCATAGCCCACCTCTTTCTTTGGGAAAACCGCCATCGTGATACATATATATACATGTGCACCCTGACAATGGATAAATTACCAGCACCGATGTTCACCGCTGAGAGGAGGTTACACAGTGCAAAGTCATCAACCAGTTTCACAGCCCAGTTCTTTTTCTCTGGGATGAATCACGATCATCATCATGCTATTTTTCTTCTGTGTTAGACGAGCCCTTTATAACAACGACACACACAAGATCTTATCGGTGAGCCGGTTTGGTGCAGCGGTAAGGCGTTAGGCTGGTAAGCAGAGGGACCTCGGTTCGAATCCGCTGCGGCTCTCCTTTCTCTTCAGAAGTTGTGGTCTGTGGACACTGTCTTGTGATTTTGTCCCTCACAATCATGAAACATTAAAATGGCTCTCTCATCGCTGCCCACCTTAAAGTAAAAGTCCAAGGTTTTTAAGTATGCAAAATGACCATCGAAATGATTGACAAATGAGTCACTAGTTTCAGAATTAATGAAATAGAAAAAATGAAAAAAAGAAAAAAAAGGGTTTTTAATCGATTTTATTTTCTGTAGGCTGGCCGAGACTACAGTCTCGGGTTCTCCATCAGTCACGTGACTTCCCCGGAAGTGACGTCAGTTTGGGGAGTCAGTGCGGTTGCCATCTTAGATTCTTCAGTAAACTAGCTGTGTATGCGTGTGGTCGACAAAAAAGTTAACTATGCCGGCCTACTGTGTTGCCGCGAACTGTAAAAATTCGCAGACGACCCCAGGTATAACAATGCACGAGCTCCCGCGCAATCGACCCGCAGTGAGGCGAAAGTGGATTAAATTTATGCAATTCAAACGAGCTGACTTTCTTGCTGCGCCGCATCACGCCCATTTGTGTAGCGAGCACTTCAGTGAGTGCGATTTGGCAAACCCCATGGAATACCGCATGGGGTTTGCTTCGAAGTTGACACGATGTTCCGGTACTCTTTCAAAATCCTGCCTGACAGGCTCAAACTGATACGGCTGTATCCTTGTGGGTCTCTCGGGCAAAGTATCAGTTTCGTCTTCGGAGCTCGAGTTGGCCATTTTGCAGCGACTCCCCAGAGTGACGTAGTAGGCATACGGTCACGTGATTTGGGCGTCATGGCGACGCTTTCGGTACGACAGAAAATGCCTTTTTTCGTGCATTTATAACCCTCAGATCACAGTTTCATCTACATCGTCGTTCTCAGCGAGCTTGAACGGAAATCGTGTCAAAAATCACCCCTAACCTTGGACTTGTCCTTTAATGCATAAGTCATTCTGGTGGTGACAGTGTAGCGATAGGTACATAACCTCCCCCCACCTCCGTACCCCCTTCTCCCAGTCCCTAATAAGCCTTATACTTTTTGTGGACGTTAAGTACCATGTTTACTTACTTTAGATCTGATCAGAGTGCTTGAGGATGTGACCCTGGTGAAGTTTCTCTGCTTTATATAATTTACTCATATCCCAAGTGATATTTATCGTCTGGGCGAAGCAAGTCAGCGTCCCTTGTAAAATTTTGAAGTGTGATGTCAAACTCCAAGCGCTGGTTTACCACATCCTTCCTCCAACCACTGCCATAATTAGTTACGCCACAGGTCAGCTAACTGACAGTTTTTCGTTGGTGCTCAAACGGCAACAAGTTTGTAACAAACAACTCAAATCATATTAGGCGTTTTTTTGTTTTGTTTTGATATAACTGGTCACATTGCTTACGCCAGCAGAAATAGAACCGAAAGCTTTTGAATCGAGACGGAACAATGTTTTTTGTTTTCTCTCTCCCCCCCCCCCCCCCCCCCCCCCCCCACGGTGGACGCGCCTCGTGTTTACAGGCGTGCTTAACGTAGCGTTGAACTCTTACTAGTACCCCAAAATTCAGAAGGCGCTGACACGGTATTATGCTGATCTTAACCGGTAAAATACCGGTTAACGCGAACCTTGATATTCGATCCTTGCACTTTGCTGATCGACCAGTTGTCTCCGGAGAGGGAGACGTACCGGCGGGGACACAGATCCCAGGAGGTGGGGGAAGACGACATTGTACCTTTACGATGCACTGTCACCACCACAGTGATTCTTCAAACTAATATGATGGTCAGCGACATGAGCCATTTTATTGGTAATGTATCATGAAATGATTGAGTCAAAGTCGCCTAAACCACAACTCCGGCAGAGAAAGGAGGGCCACAGCTCTGGAAGAGAAAGGAGGACCACAGCTCTGGAAGAGAAAGGAAGGCCGACGCGGAATCGAACCGACGTCCGTCCGCCTTCTGCTTACTATCAGTCAATAACAATGTAGTACCAGCCTAGTAACCCTAACGCCCTACCGTTAGGCCAAACAGGCTCATGCCATCTGGCCTATCGCTACACTGTCACCACCAGAATGACTCCTGCATTAAGATGGGCAGCGATGAGAGCCATTTTAATGATTTATTAACTGTGACGGACAAAGTCACAAGACAGTGTCCACAAACCTCAACACAACCTTTGAAGAGAAAGGAGAGCCGAAGCGGATTCGAACCGAGGTTCCTCTGCTACACTACTAGCCTAACGCCTTACCCGCTAGGCCAAACCAGCTCACGTCATTTGGCTGCGAAAACGGTCTTACTATAAACACTAGTTTTCAGGATCTCCTAAAAACACTACATACATGTGTACATACAGTACGTATTACGACATCTAGAGTGGAACAAGCAACCAGCCTGAGGGCCCTATGAAAAGGTTATGTAGCCCGTCCTTGTGCTCAGTGAGCCGGTTTGGCCTAGCGGTAAGGCGTTAGGCTGGTAAGCGGAAGGACCTCGGTTCGATACCGCTTCGGCTCTCCTTTCTCTTCAAAAAGGCTGTGGTTTGTGGA
Organism: Alviniconcha marisindica; assembly: GCA_018857735.1. Taxonomy (NCBI): domain Eukaryota; kingdom Metazoa; phylum Mollusca; class Gastropoda; family Provannidae; genus Alviniconcha; species Alviniconcha marisindica. The sequence goes on along the minus strand of JABMCL010002010.1, from coordinate 507,430 downwards.
CACTGTCTTGTGACTTTGTCCATCACTTCCTACTGAAACATTAAAATGGCTTTCATCGCTTCCCACCTTAAGGCAGGAATCATTCTGGAGGTGACAGTGTAGCGATAGGTATATAATCTCCCTCTACCCCCACCTCCAATACTCTCTTCCCCCCCGTCCCTAATAAGCCTTATGGTTTCTGTGGACGTTAAGCACCATGTGTACTTACGTCCTTGTGCTCGTCTCTTCGCTGGACTCGTGGCCACGTCGCTGAGCACCTCAAGTAGGCGTATAACGTAGAGCAGACATAATTACAGCTGTACATGCTTCGCGAAGAGCCCATCAGCTGAAGTGTGCACACAACCGTCCACACAAACTCCAAGCACTGGTTTACGACATCCTTCCTTCAACCACTGCCGTATTTAGTTACGCCATAGGGTCCACAAAACTGTCAGCTAACGAGCAGTTTTTTTGCTGGTGCTCAAACAGTAGTAAGTTGGTTACAAACAACTCAAATTATATCAGACGTCTGTTTTATAACATTGTGCTTACGCCAGCTCAAATAAAACCCAAAATCGTTTGAATCGAGACGGAACTCTTTTTTTTTACTCGGGGTGGATGGGTCCCATGTTTACGTGCGTACTTGGGCGCTAGGTTGCTTCCACAGTCTTATCAGTACCCGAACCTTTCGGGGGGCGCTGACCGCGTCGGTGGACAGCTGCGGAGATAAAGAGTGCCCCTTCAGTGGCGTAACCAAATCTGGCAGAGTTTGGAGGAGGGTGCCGGAAAGCGATGCTGGAAGTGTGCCGTCCACGGTGTCGGAGGGCGCTCTCAAAACAGTTGAAGTGTTGTTTTATGTCCACAGAAACCGTAGGCTTATTAGGGACGGGAGCCCAGGACGTCCACCTCGACTTTCACACAGCGCCTGAGCTCGTCAAAACAGCTTCACGCTCGTTATCCGTGTCCTGACCACCGTAGACCTGTCAGAACTGACGAAGCGTGAATCAGACTGACCCATTGATCTAGAAACACATTTTCGATTACCGGTTTGTCCAGACACTACACTTGCTGTAATGTGTGACCGAATGGTACATTGCTGGTGAGGCAGTCGGCAAGTAACCTTACTGACCTAGCTGTAGCTGCCGGTGAGATGATGGCAAAGTAACCAGACTGAACTAGATGTATTGCTGGCAAGGCGCTTGGAAAGTAACCAGACTGACTCAGTGGCATTGCTGGTGAGGTGCTCGCTGGGTAACCAGATTGACCTGGTTGTACTGCTAGTGAGGTCCTTAGAAAGTAACCAGACCGACCTAGAGGTTTTGCTGGATACGGGCTCATCTGGTAACCAACTGACCTAAATTTCGTGTTGCTGGGCTTCCCGGTCGGGTGGTACTGTGAGTGAAGCACTCGTTGGGTAACCGGACTGACCTAGCTGTGTTGCTTGTCAGGCACTTGGAACGTAAAAAAGAAACTAGACTTCCCGGTGGCACTGCTGGGTGAGGCATTAGACTGACCTAATGGTACTAGAACTGATGAGATGCTTGTCCGGTAACCGGGCTGAGGTCAGTTCGCTTCTGTTCCCGCTCACATGCCTCTCCAAGAGTTGTTCACGAACACAGTACTGTCTTGTAACCCCCTCCCCCCCCCCCCCCCCAAAAAAAAAGAGAGAGAGAGAGAGGGGGGGAAGAAGTCATGCCGTTTAGCGAATCTCGATGTCAAACCTGCCAGAGACGACAAGGTTGACAGTCTGTGGACACCTGCCTGCTTGCCTGCCATCCTTTGGTGGCCAGTAGCCGCTGATGGACTTGGCTGACCGCCCAAGCGCCGGATCGTCTTTTCCACACAGTGATCAACTGACTGTCTGAATACAGGAGATGCCTTCAGAAGTACCATGTGTTAGAGCGACAGTGAAATCGGTTTCGCTTTTGGCCTCACAAAACAAGGTTTGTCCAGCCAGCACCCCCTGAAAAATCAACGATTCTGTTGTAAAAAATGTTCTGTTGTTTTTATACCCTATTTCGTGAGTGACGATTATGTGGATTGGACGTACAAAACACCGTTATACTGCATAGCGCGCTTGACGCATACTGTGGCTTGTTTGGTGTTCTGCCTCAGGCGGGGCGAACACGCACCATAGGGGTCAGATTACTGGGTGCACCACGAAGAGAACTTGTGTTCTAATTTCGATATCAAACCAAAGGGGTATTCTTATCTCTTCGCTTTGTTGTCCCTGGCAAAACGCGTTTCAGCGTCAAGAAGGCTGGTTCTTCAAACTACAATTTTTACAAGCTCATTAAATAATGTTTGAGCTGCAAAATAAACATGTGTCCGCCGAAACTTGCACCAACCAGTCATAATTGTGAGCAACGTGCGTTGTAGCATAAAGCGGGAACCACAAACATTTACAGTCACAATGCTCTGAAACAGAAGCTGCGGTCAACCTCCGAACAAACAAGAGAGAGAGAGAGAGAGAGAGAGAGAGAGAGAGAGAGAGAGAGAGAGGAACATTCACGGTCAGACAACTCCAGGAGAACTTGAGCTGTCTGGCTGCCCTGCCCTTGCCTTCCGGGACAAGCCAACCTCAGTGTACCGACACAGGCCTCTCACTGTATGAGGCCCGAAATGGGTCGGAGAGAGAGAGAGAGAGGTTGGGGGTGGGGGCTGTAACGCCCAGTCAACGTCGGAGGTCTCATCAGGGCAAGGAATGAGCAAGTTCACCCCCTGCAGGTCTAAATGACTAACTCCTGCTCTGCCTCAGCTCAGTCTCAGTGTCTGCGCGCACACTTCTGTCTGGGTGACCCTCTACACATATCGTTGAATCAGCGTAACACTCATAACAGCACACACACACACACACACACACACACACACACACACACACACACACAGAGGGGCTGAAATCCCTGCACATACATACGGATTTGCTGCCAACAAACTTTTCCAAACTATGGCCATATGGTGGGTGGGATGGGATCAGGAAAGGAAAACAGAATTAAATGCATCGCCTATCTCAGGCAACCCCTCTCCCGTTCAGCACCCACTAGGCTGCCAAATCTCATTGCTGCTAAAAGCACATTTTGTTGTTGTTGTTTTGTCATGCTGTTTGGCTCAGGGTGTCACAGAAAAAGATGGTGCACTAGATCTGTGCAAGTGCCTAGATCTGTGCAAGCATCAATGTAAGACACATAATTTTGAAGTTTTTGGAGGCACTGTTACTACTGTTAGTGTTACACTGTTAACATAATATACACATATATTGAAATTTGCTGATCTTTGTGCCTGTGCATGTGTGAATTTTATGCCAGTGTGTGTCATTGCAGTAATGGTAATAAAATAGTTATACTGTACAACAGTGTGTTTCTGAAGAAGTGGTTCTATACACATTTAGTACTAATATTGTTATTAATAAACATGGCAGTCAAAGATTAGTAATAATAGTTAATACTATTACTAAAAAGAAATATAATTATTATATATATTCATAAGATTAAAAGTTTAAATATAAATATATTCAATGACTCATTCAATAATATTATTAAGTACCTCATTAAATGAATACATTACAATTTATGCAACATTAAAGTAATCAAATACCATTTTTCAGGAATGTGAGATGTGCCCATGAATCAATGCAAAATCAGGCCCAGCTATTCAGTAATTCACACACACACACACACACAGGGCCCACATCTAGTAAATTCTCAGCAATAAACAACAATAATCGACTGACTAATCTGTACACCTGCTGCCTCTTCAGAGCCACTTGGTGAGTTGTCTTTGCTCCATTCCTTTTAAAGCCTCAGCTATCCTGTCTTTGCTCCATTCCTTTTAAAAGCCTCAGCTATCCTGTCTTTGCTCCATTCCTTTTAAAAGCCTCAGCTATCCTGTCTTTGCTCCATTCCTTTCAAAAGCCTCAGCTATCCTGTCTTTGCTCCATTCCTTTTAAAAGCCTCAGCTATCCTGTCTTTGCTCCATTCCTTTTAAAAGCCTTAGCTATCCTGTCTTTGCTCCATTCCTTTTAAAAGCCTCAGCTATCCTGTCTTTGCTCCATTCCTTTTAAAAGCCTCAGCTATCCTGTCTTTGCTCCATTCCTTTTAAGCTATCCTGCCTTTGCTCCATTCCTTTTAAAAGCATCAGCTATCCTGTCTTTGCTCCATTCCTTTTAAAAGCCTCAGCTATCCTGTCTTTGTTCCATTCCTTTTAAAAGCCTCAGCTATCCTGTCTTTGCTCCATTCCTTTTAAGCTATCCTGCCTTTGCTCCATTCCTTTTAAAAGCCTCAGCTATCCTGTCTTTGTTCCATTCCTTTTAAGCTATCCTGCCTTTGCTCCATTCCTTTTAAATGCCTCAGCTATCATGTCTTTGCTCCATTCCTTTTAAAAGCCTCAGCTATCCTGTCTTTGTTCCATTCCTTTTAAGCTATCCTGCCTTTGCTCCATTCCTTTTAAAAGCCTCAGCTATCCTGCCTTTGCTCCATTCCTTTTAAAACTAAAAGCCTCAGCTATCCTGTCTTTGCTCCATTCCTTTTAAAAGCCTCAGCTATCCTGTCTTTGCTCCATTCCTTTTAAAAGCCTCATCTATCCTATCTGCTCAGATTGAACTTCACCTATCACTATCACTGTATCACAGTTTATCGGTACAGGTCTAATGGACCACAGGCGCCAAGAAAAGGCAGGTGTTGACACAGCCTGAGTTTGGTAAAGCAAACAGGCCAGGAGGGGGGGGGGGGGGGGGGGGGGGGGTGGTGCCTGCCTCCCTCCAGTTGCCAGAAAGTAGGGTAGGGATGGGGGGAAGTGAAGAGGGGAGGGGAGGGGGTGGCAGCCGGTAGTAATTAGTGTTCAGTCTGGCAGCCAGTGCGCCAGTGGTCTCATGTCTCAGTGATGCAACCACTGCACTCTCTGGCCCTACAGTGCTATGTACTATGCAGGCTGTGTCAGGGTGTGCAGCCCCTGTGTCACCGTGCGTTGGCCAGAAAGCTACTATTACCACTACAGCAATGTGGGAAACTGAGTTTGATTTGACTAGAGTTGATGAACCCAAACCAGAGAAGACAGTGTTTGCTGTGCATGTACAGTGTGTGTGTGTGTGTGTGTGTGTGTGTGTGTGTGTTGTGTGTGTGTGTGTGTGTGTGTGTGTGTGCCTGCACGTGTGTGTGTGTGTGTGTGTGTACACGCACACGCGCTTGTGTGTTGCTTTTCCAGCAGAGAACATAAAATATGAAGCTAACTCACAGCAAAACTGTGTGTTGCACTTTCCCCCTCCAAGTCAAACCATTAGGCATTAAACTTAGGGACTCACATTAGCAGTAACTTGAGTAAGTACAAAGTTACAGAACTTTACAATTTGTACACCTCACCTGTCATAGTTCACAGCATCAATTGGACCAGAGGAATATGATAACATACATTACACATGTTATGCATTCTAATATATAGTAATATTATATAATCTAAAATGTATATTATATATATATATATTATACAATAGAAACTTAAGAAAGTAATTCAGAAAACACCCCCCAAAACAGGAATTCAGGCTAGCAAAATAGCACTGACCACAAGCCCATTTTCACTAGGTGGCACATGTATACAGGTGCACTATCACTGTTACCTTTACTGCACATGTATACAGGTGCACTATCACTGTTACCTTTACTGCTTTAGTTTAGTGTCAACGTAAATTGTTAGTAACGTTACAAACTTACAGTTACACATATAACATTATTATTTATATAAGTTAAAAGTAATAGTAAGTGTCAGGTATACAGCTTCAGGTTGATTCCCATTGACATTGTCTGCACACAGTTTACACAGTGCATACAACTACAAGTTTCGTTTTGCCTGCAGCCTGCTACAGTCCTGAAAGTGTCTCCTGTATCAGTTTGTCACACACACAAGCCTCAGCTTAGCTTCCCATGAGAACTGACCTGCCTGTTATTGAAAGCTGTCAGCCTGACAAAGATGGATAGATGAGGTCTGTGACAGTGTGAGCAAATAACTGAACCTGTCCTTGACAATGGGAAAAAAGTTAAGCTCAAAAGTGCAATGGGTTTGACTGAAGTGTAAACTAAACAGTAGATTAAACATGCAAAGTTGAACAGGTGAAAGGATTTTTTCTTCTTCTCCAGACTAATCTGAGTTATGTTGCATTATAAATATATGTTTTACTAACTAGTCTGAAAAAATCCTTACAGCTGTTTAAATTATAATTTATCACTGTGGCAGCCTGTACTACTAAATTATATAATAAATTACAAACTCTGTGTACTTTTTCGCAAACATTTATATATGGGTATGTGTATACATATGTGTGTTACATGTGAAACAGGCACAAAGTTTGTAGTTTACTGTCTAACACTGTACAGTCTGCCATAGTGATAATATTATATAACGCTTAATACAATAATAGTCTATGCTGATAGAATTATAGCATTAGAATTTAGAATACTAGGTATTACTATTAATTAGACATTATAATTAATACTTAACTTTTATTCAACTTATTGGTTATTCTATGAAATTACCTATAATATATTCAAAGTAAAAGGAGAGGGGGGGGGGGGGGGGGGGGGAGAGGGGGGGAAGAGGGAGAGACAGCATGACAAATTCATAATAAATAGATTGACTCAGGTTGAAGTTTTAAACTATTAAAGCAAAAATATACATGTACCATACAAAAAGTGATAGTATTAGTATACTCATAGTCATACGAGTCATAGTCATAGGCCCTATAACATATATTGCATTACATGAACACCAACCTCATATGCCCAGGTACACTGTATTCCAGCAAAGTGGCGAACACATCGACCAATCTCCACATCCTCATGTGTTGTGTACAAGTTGTTGAGACAGTATCCAACATGCGGCGCCATTCTCCTCAGAGTTTCTCGGCTGAAGATCATCCCAGGTCCTCCCATACAGAAATTCTCTGTTGCTTTCAAACTCAGCAATCCCAGCTCCTCAGCCTTACCAACACCTGCCTGCCCAATGAATCGTGGTTGTGAGCTGTTGATTGATCGAAGAAACTCATCAAGCTTATCACCCTTGATGAACACATCATCGTCGGCTCGCATGAACCACTCAAACTTGTCAATGAAATGGTCGTGCATGTACTTTAACATCATGAAAGACTTTTTCTGAGGCGGGTAAGAATCATCCACCCCTGGCAGTGCCACCACCGGAACACCATAATTCGAAACGGACCCTTCACTGGAGAAAAACATCACTTTACCGTTGATGCGGCTAGCCCAAGTTCGGTGGGACGCTAACCCTCGGTTGTCAATGAACTTTTTGGCTGTCATAATGCCAACGAAGACAAAGTTATCGCGGTCTTTCCCAGTCTGTTCGTCCTGTCTCTCCGCTTCAGGCTCATCTCGCTGCCCAGAACCGTCCCCCAGACCCAAGTCAGCTGGGCAGCAGAAGTCGGGCAGTCCACACCGGGACAACACATTGGTGGTACACCAGTTGGCCAGGAAAACTCCAAGCAAGAATCCAATGAAACCACTTAAGAGGTAAATTCTGTGGCTGCCATTTTTCCTCCTGGCCATAGTCCTTCACGCTAGCCATTCACTGGGAGTTCCAGCATGGCCAGTGCGAGCCGAACCAGTCCGCTTCTCCTAACCAGCTCTCTTGGCGTTTCAGCCCCTGCCTCAGCGGGACCTTTCATTCAGTACAGGTGTCCAGACTTTACAGTGCGCGTCGGCATCCACCCTCCTTCCGTAAAACAGACATGTGTTTCTCGTGTGACAACGTGTTCAAGAGGCCCGTGGTGTGTTCCATCCCTTCACCGACAGGTCGTGATGGGTGGGGGAAATATTTAGGCAGCACCTCCCCTAAAAACGAAGACACTGGCTGAACAACACCCGGCTGCCCATCCCATCATATCTCTCAGCTTTGGTCAGCCCTGCCACTGGCACTCAACTTCACAGACTTTCTAAACTGCGATAAAAGTTTTTCAGAAGCCCGATCTCACCTATTAAAGTTGTCTTACTGGGACGACATTCTCCCTGGGCTGTTTACGGCAATGCTACATTCAAAGCAGCCACCTGAACGAGACAGACCACGGGCAAAAAGCACACCGCGTTGAACCCCTCTGACACGAAGCCATGCACATGCATGAGAAAACATTCGCTCGCTCATGAATGAGTTCATGGGGTCGCGGTGGGCCCTGCGCACATTTCCGTGACGTCAGTAAAACGTCATCACCGAAGGAACAATATGGAAATAAATTGTACAATATATTTTTTTCAGTCCATATTTTAACATCATAATGTTTTCAGAAAGAGAAAGACCAAAAGCTGGCAATAAATTTAGGTGATTTCAAAATCTCACCAACACGAGTCGTGCAAAATGGCGACGAAATCCGTACCGAGTCTACGGCTGCGCAGCCAATAATTTTGGTTTTTTCATCTGTACTTCTGTTGTCTAGCTATGTTTAGTGTGTTGTGCATTTTCACTGATTTGCAGTGTACAAATTGTGACTATCGTTTAGTACTGGGAGCTACCAAACGTACTGTTTGCATTGGAAATTGGTTGTGACCAGCAGACTGAGAATACCATTCTGCCTGACCCAAACAACATGGCGTCACCAGGGCTAAACGAAGAAAGTGTGGAGAAAAGATTGATGTCAGTCACAAATACTCAAGACAGTATTCAAGGTTTATCGCTTTGGATTATACATCACAAAACGCACCATGTGCGCATTGTTGAATTGTGGTACAAAGTCATGAAGAAATCGGGTAAGCACAGTTTGTATTTGCCCCATTATTATTATTTCTACATTTTTTTCAACGTAGGCATGCATTCAGGTAGACCATGATACCTACACTTGTAATTCACTTTTATTCAGACCTGCACAGTGATTGCATCCCGTCTTTACACACAAGATAGTATATATAGTTACACTTCTACTGTAATGCAATGCAAAAAATTTTTCCAGTTGTCAACTTGTTGTTTTAATGATTATGTTGCAAAATGACATGAGATGATTAAAAATTATTGAAATAATGATAAACCAGTAAACCTCTTTGTTCTTCCAATTTTGCATCACAAAATATTAATTTCATTATTTAAAATACAAATTTAGTTGATTAAAAAACAACTTTTTATAGTGCCAGCTATTAATGTTATGTTAACTTTTAAAAGCCATCCCATATCAAAAGGTGCACGTTTGTGTGTGTGTGTGTGTGAATTGTTATGTGCTCTGTATGCAATGAGTGACTGCATTAATTGCTATGTATCATGTATGCAACAGTCTCAGCGCTTGCTAAAACACACTGATGTCAGTGATGAGTCTGCACTAGTGTTGCCAGTCAGGGGAGAAAAAGTCAGCCACCTTTCCTGTCTTGACGAGGGGGTGAACCTGTCTAATTAGTCTTGCTCAGTTACACTTTTGCACAGAGAGATAGGGGTAGGGGGGTGATTGTATAGCCATGACCGTGGGGACTCTTGACATAATTGTGCCATATAATATAATACACAGATAGAGATCATTTCAGTAGTGCTAGCAGATTGTACTAATTAGCCCCATCGAGGCCATGCCTGGTATAGAATCTGTCCAGTCTCTGCGTTTTCCATTACTGTTTACAAGAAGGAGTTGGTGGCACAGGGTTTTATGAACAGGTACAGGTGTTGTTACTCTAGTTATGAGTTTTACTGCTGCACTTTGCTCTGACCAAGACACTGATGGGTTGGAAGGGCTGAGTTACTCAGTTAGTAACTAGTAATGTACTAGTATTGTAGTAAAAAGTAGTATTGTTAAGAATGTTTTTCGGGTGATGTGATAGGTCTAACCTTTTAGAATAACAGAATGTCGTTGAATAAATTGATCCTGTGCTTTTGTAGTTCTACACTAGCATGGTGACAACAATTTTAGCATGCTGTATACCCACTGTAGGCAAATAATGAGGTCTAGTAGGCTTGAAGTTCAAATTCAAAGTTGTTTTTGGGCTTATCCTGACTTATGAATATGATAATGATAAGGCACTTAGAATATATGCTATATAATCTGTTGTTATTATTATTGCTGTTATTATTGCTGTATTATATAATCTGAATTTGTGTGTTCTTTCAGTGAAGCCATCTCATCGCCTAACACTATTCTACCTCTGCAACGATGTGGTACAGACCTGCAAGCGCAAAAAAGCACTCATCTTCACTGACAGTTTTAAGCCACTGCTCAGGCAAGCAACTGCTCTAGTCAGGTGAGACTGTACTGTGTTATTAAACTTATACATTGATCTGTGTCCTACGTATGTCAGCTATAGACCTGCAGAAGTAGAATTTTGGTTTTGACTTAGTTAACTGCTTGCCAGGCTAATGAATATGAAGATTCACTAGTGGCGCTATCCTGAAGGATTTATCATTAAAAGTAAAACTAAGTCCTACTAGTACAAGATTTTCCCCCAATTATTAAAAAAGAAAATGTTTGTATGTCAAGCATTTTCATTTCACACTCAGTGATTGTGGTAGACATTTTTCAACCCAGTGTGACGTGTAAGTTGTAAGGCGACAGAAGTGGTTCACATATCACAGAAACCAGTTAGACAATCACTGTAATTATTATTAATTATTATTACTGGTCAAATACATGGCCATCTATACTACCACTAGAGCTCCACTACTGTATTAGCAACCACCCTGCTCCCTTTCCCATGCAGAACACACAGACACACACATAACAGTTAACACACTACATGCAGTCTCTGTGTTGTGTGCTTTAGAAAAGGTGGTTGTTGTGTTCTGGCATGGTGGCTAGTTTAAACATTTTTTTTTTTAGATCCTGTTACAGTGTCAGAAAAAGTAACACTAACAGCCAGTATGTCTGATTTTTCAAAGGTATATTATATATATATATATATACATGACTTAGTGCCAAAAGGTACGCAAGAAAAGAGGACAGAGGTACAAGAAAATAAAGTTGACAGGATGTGAGTGAGTAATGCATTTTTTTGAATGAACACATGTGAAGTCATCCACCAGTGAAGGGAGAAGGCAGTGCTGCTCTTCGTTCCTGAGAATTTGACTTTCAGTGTGATTTGTGACAAGTGTTGAACATTACACATTACACAAGCCACATCACTGTGCTGCTAATCATGCAGTTAACTGTGAAAACCCAACTGATCTTACAAGATGTGATCCACATGAGTATTACCAAGTAAACTGTGTTGTTCTGTGTCACACAGAACAGCATGCTACGCATAGTTTGTTGCAATACATAACGTTCAACATACAGCCAACTCTTGAACATTTTTAAATGAATAAAAAGCAACACATTTTGAAACATAAACAGTTATTCTTTAATAGAACAATATGTGACAAGGAAGATTTGATGATTTTTTCTCCTCAAATTTAAGCTTTCTTGACATAACAGCAAATGATGTAAGAAATATGTCGTACGTTACTATTTCAACAAGATGTACAATGCTGTTTGTTTCTTGATGAAAATGATAAATCAGTAACTTTTTATTACTGTAAGTATAAAGACACATAACTATTTCCATGTGAACAGTTTTTGCTGCATTAATTTTGTTGCAGTGGATAGCATAATGTTAAATAGATCACATGGTACTTTGTTTTTCATAACAAAATAATAATACTTATTATTTAACAAACAAGTAAGTGTTTTGTAAGTGAAAATGGAGCAGGTAAGAGTGATGCAACTTTTGCTGCTTTTGGGTGTCACAGGAAAACACACTCAACCTGTCATCCATGCGTTTCTTGGTCATGTTGACTCGGGTGCCCTAGGACAAAAATAGTTCAACAGTTAACTTCAAAGTGAAAGAATTAATAAAATAAATAGAAAAAATTGTAATAAATATTACTAAAAAAAAATCACAGCCAAAGTATAATGCTATTAAGATTGGCACCTTACATTTTTAGAACTCTGGAAGGCAGACAGGCATGGTCACTATAATTATGTCGAATGTTATTATTTCCACAGCTCGTGTTGTAATCGTAATGTTCAACATCTAACTTATGACTTTAACCTGCGTAAATTCGAATTGTCTACCATATATGATGATTTGTTTGAAGACGTAGTTTGTAAACAAAACGAACTGCGTTAAGCGCAAGCAAAAAATGTAAGAGTACGATCAGAATATACTGTTTTATAACCAATCTGCTGTTGCACATTACGATTTCAACACACACCCATGTTGTAGAAACTTGGTGAAACAAATTTTTTTAAAGCATCTGAACAAACTTTAGATCGACAGCAACAAAACTCACTCTGTATGCTAACATTCCGATACTTTTAAAAGATTCGGCATATACCAATATAAATATCATCATATAACCGGAAGATTTGACTAAACCTCCGATGAACTTTAATAAAGTTGAACGTTACGGTCTTCGAAAATATTACCACACACCTTTCGCATATCAGAACATCTCTTCCATGCGGCCATGTGCTAAAAGCAAACGACCTGGATGTATAACATGGCTGACTGAAGTAGTGCAAAAAGCGCAAAAACTTTTTTTTTTCTTCTCCATTGCTTGTTTAATTTAATAGTTGTTGAACGTTATTTATTGCAACAATTTTATGAAGAATGGCAAAATATATTTTAAAAACTACCCAGACATTTGGCAGTAAAATAAAACATTGGCGCCTGATTGAGTGACTGATAAAGTTTCGACGAAAGAGAAAGTCCGTTCTTCACTAGATTGTCTGCGGATGCTGGTCATGAAACATTTCAACACACATAACGTTCGACCGAGGGATATTTTGGAGCCTCTAACTCAAAAACAAAACTTAGTGATAATCGATTTTATATGCACTGTGTAAAGCGATATCTCCTCTGTGCAAATCGGTGACTGAGGTAATGTTTTGATTCGTCATGTACGTGAATGAAAACATCGAAAGCACTCACCGTGAGCGTGTCCGTTTTCAGGGGTCGAATTTCGTGGCGCTTTTCACTCTCCAAAAATTATATTTCTCCAGCTGCTCCAGATTTGGAACTCATATTGTTTCCACTGTAATACTGACCAATTATGAACGCACACACAAAGCAACAACAAGACAAAGTGTTTGAAACGGATTTTATTGACAGTCAAAAATTGGACCCCCCATTTGCACACCTTTTGGCACTAAGTCATATAGGCCGGTCTTAACCGGCCCATCAGGTAACATAAGTAAGGTACCTTTTAATAATTTTTATGACTGAGGTTGAAATGATTGAAAACCTGTTCAGCAGGCCAAAAGATGCATAGTGATGTACTCAGGCCATAAGCTCAAGAACACAAAGTTTGTAAATCTGTCTAAACAATTTATGGTAATTTCTGAGATACCATACTAGTTTACTACAGTCCGGGATCGCAAATGCACAGAAAACTACATGGGCTGATACTTTGTATTGTTTCATCTGCAAATGTTGTCACCGAGTTACAGTGAGTACGAAAGAAACTTGCCAGCACTTGCCAATGTCATGCTGACAAAGCTACTGCCTCAGTGATACTGTCAGCAGCATTAGGAGAAATGTGGGTTCAGCTTTCAGAATTGCAAGGTAAACCAAAAATTAATTTGGTCACAGCTGGGTCTTGTTTTGACACATTACTGTGATTACATCAGTCACCAGTTAGCAGTGCAGAAATTGTAGCATTTAAAATAATAATAAAATAGGCATTACTTTACATTTAAAATGTCATGTTTCATTGTATGCCTTCTTTGTTTCAAGACGCTGCAACCCCTGCCGCATAGAGGTCTATAGATTTATACAAAGAATGAAAGAAGGGAAATAACTGCTGCTGTGGTTACTAAGAAGAAGAATGATAATAATAAGAGGAAGCCCAGCTGATAATGCCTTTACTGTGATGTGGATATTTTTGTTGCCTTGCTTTACCTATTGGAGTATACTATTGCTGGTCATTTATACTTACGGTTTTAATTTAACGTTAGTTTAGTGGTAATTGGCATAGAGAAGTTTGAGCTAAGCACATCTACATAACAGAAAGTTTGTCCAGACTCATGCAAGTTATACTATAGTTTTACTACTTTTAGTGTTCACAGATGTTGGGTCCTAGGCATTTTGTTATTTGTACAAACATCGATGGCAGTGGGAGCTAGGCTGAGTAGATTTGTAAAATAATTAATGTATGAGTCATGTCATGACTATTGAAGACTTTGACCTTGTCGTTTTACTGTTGTTGTTAGCATACAAGTTGAAAGTTTGTTTAGCATCAGCGTCTTATTGTATAGAGTTGTGTTTCCAGAGATGTCAGCATCAAGCCAAAAGTTGAGAGGATCTTCACCATCTGGGAGGAGAGGCAGGTTTTTGACAAAGACTTTGTTGCAGATCTCAAGAAAATCTTGGGTGAGTTATCAGGTTTGCTTGACCTTTATTTTAAATTCTACTCATATTAACATCATAATTAGTATTTCCAGGAGGGGCTTGAAAATGTGACACAAATTTTTGGTTGTGGCAACCAGCTCTTTGTTCCAACTCGGCAAATTAAAATATCAAATTTATTTACACTTACAAAATACACTCCCACTTCCCTCCCCTTGGGCAGTGGTGAAAACCAGGCAGCTATATCAGTATAACTGCTATACTGCTGTTTTCAGTTTTCAAGGCAATGGCACAGTTGAAAAAAGTTGGGGAGGGAAATTGAAAACAAAGATGACTGTTAGTACTACTGTTCTGAAGGAAAAAAAATAGTTATGGGATTTTTTTTTTTTTTTTTTTTTGACAGTCCAAAACAGTGTATCTTTTTCTTATACACTTTTGTACTGTCAGTGTCATGCGAAAAAGAAATTCCATTTACTGTTCTAGTTTTATTAGTTTTTTTGTAGTGTATTCGTAGTTTTGCCACACCTGCAAATACTGTATGACTAGTGCAATGTTACCTGCCTAGGCAAAGACAAAGCCATGTGCTAGGGTGGTCGGAAGTTGATGCTGGGAAAGAGACCTCACATTGCAGTTTTTTTAACGCCCTGTTTCATATTCTTGTAATGATAAGTAGAAATGACTAGAATGTGGACTTTAAACAAAGTATAGACAGCTAACTGTTTTAATTATTTCACATGAAAATCAGAGTTGCTTGTGTACTGGGGCCTTAATTTCATGGCTCACTTTGAGATAAAAGAGATGATGAACAGAATTCAAAAATGAAAACTTCTTCAAAGACTGACTTGTTTCTCCTGTGGAAGGGCTTTAAAATTGAAATTGTAACAGCAAACAGTTTACTGTTTAGAGTAATTTTGTATGAAAGGTGGCCCTGCAGAAGTTCTTGGTTTTAATTTATGTTGATGAAAATCAAGAATTGCACAAGTTCTGGGTCCTATATTCATGCCAATCATGGCTTTTGTAGTCAGTACTGTAAACATTATGGACAAGAATAAATCTTTCTGAATGGCTGACTTGTTCCTCAGACAGAAAGCTGGTGGAGGAAGGGACCTTAAACATAATTAACAGCTTACTTTTATGATGTAAGGTTTATGAATAAGACTTGAAAGTTTTGAAGTGGCTGACTTGCTCCTCAGACGGAAAGCGGGTGGAGGAAGGAGTCTTCAAGAAACCCCACAGCCACAAGGACAAAGCCAGGGAAAAGGCCAGAGAGAAGGCCAAGGAGAAAGCCAGAGAAAAGGTGTGGGAGTGTGTTTGTGACTGTGACTCTGTGTGTGTGTGTGTGTGTGTATATGTGTGTTTGGTTGATGTTTGTGTGCGTGCTTGTGTGAGTGCAGTTGTTTCTTTTACTGAATGTTGCTTATAGAAGTGTGTGTAACGCTGATGAAAAGGCAGTTTTGAATGCATGCAGTTGACCACATTGTACATGTATGTATTGTGGTTGTTGCCATATCTGTTATTACTATTATTTTGTGTTTTCACTCATGTTTTTGTATCTATTTTGCATCCTTAAATGGCCGTTGTGAACCATGTTGTGCTTGTTGTAATTGTTGCTTCATAGAAGTCCCCATTACTGCTGTTTGGTGATCAGAAGGCTAAGGAGAAGGCGGCAAGTCCCATCAGCGAAGACTTTGACGCCATTCAGCCTGCTGATGCTACACTGGAACAGGAGAAAGAGAAGGAGAAAGCTGAGGACCTTGATGCTCCAAGCGAGGAGATTCTGGCCACTTTCAAGGTGAGTTGAGAGGATGCAAGGCAGAAAGGCAGGAGTTTCAGAATGCTGAATTAGAAATCAGGCTGTGGGTCAAGGGGTGCTGTGCAGGCGCGTGAGGGTCAGCACCAAGGCTGGAAGTGAAGGGCCCAGGGAATGGACAAGTTTTCAGTTGACGTCACTAATTTACAGCTGTTTGTTTCTTGGCACTTTTCACAAAATCATTTGGTTCACTGCTGCTTTATGTTTTTTGCAGGGTTTGTGTTAACCAGTAATCTCTACTATTTTACTGGTTTAGATCAGCACATACCAGAAGAGAAAAAAGTCAGCAATCTGTCAGACATACTGGCTGTTATTTTGTTTGAACAGTGCTAAAAAAACACACCAAACAAACAGCAACAAAAAAGTGGAGAGAGAGAGAGAGAGAGAGAGAGAGAGAGAGAGAGAGAGAGAGAGAGAGATTGTGTGTGTGTGTTCAAGACAAGGAAGGGAGCATGGTGTTGCTAGCAGAGCTCTTGGAGTAATATAGATTGCCATATATCTAACTGGTTATGGTGAATGACCGGGTTCTGTGAACCACTTTCGCCACCTTATAGACGTCATACTTGTTTGAAAAATGTCTAGTGCAATCACTGGTTTAGTTCACTCCGTATATGTTTCAATGTTTTTACTACATTTATGTACAGTCTGTTTAGTTCATGCACTGCTATCAGAATATCTGTCATGTACCAGTTTACATCGCATACCAGTTAATAAATGAGTTTATGTTGCCTACTGGTCATTATCACTGTCTGCGTGGTGTACTGGTCTTTATGGTGTATATATCTCATGCTTGTTAAGATGGCTATATACATGTAGGTCAGTATGAAGGTGTATATCAGATAATCATGATGAATAGTGATATATCTGCAGAAACAAAGCCATGCTATTTGTCGTTATTGCTGATGGTTGAAACTTGTTTCAGTGGGTTCTGGCTTTGAGCAAAGATTGCTTGACTTTGAACTGATGGCAATGCACTGACTCTTGTTCCAGCCCACAGACATGATTGAGAAGATTCGAACCTTCAAGCATCAGGAGGCGGAGGTGGAGATCAAAGTGCGCCAGCTCTCTCACCTCAAGCTGGATGCATCCAGTATTGAAGCCATCAAGCAGTTGAAAGGTGGAGAAAAACTGACCCCTTCCCTGCTGCTCATGCTATGGGTTGCACAGTGCAGTTGTGTGTTGTTTTGACTGTTCTGTTTGGTGGTGGTTGTACAATGTTGTAGATCATTGGCTTAGTGGAACCAACTATGGTGGCACCTTAAGACAAAGCACCTGGCTGTGTCGTCCCAACAGAAGATTGTGTTCGGAAAACTGACAATAAAATGGAATTGTGCAGCCAGGATGTTTGCCAGACTTTATTGCGGGCAGAAGTTGAGCTCACAGGAGTTCTTGAAGGGTATATCTCTGAGGTCTTCGCAACTTTCCCAGCAGCTCTTTGCCAGTAACAGGAGCCTACCATAGCCATTGCTAAAGTTAGAAAATGTGTGCAGGTTGAAAGAATGACAAAGTGTAGACTGTATGTGGATCAGATGTGGAGGTAGGCGGTGTAGTAGGGCGGGCCATGCAGTCCACATTTGTAGTTTCAGTCAGACAACTGAACAACATTCTTCAGATGCAGTGCTTTGGCCACAAGCTACTGCCTAGGAAGGAGTGTTCCTGTTCCTGTGGACCTCCATTTAACCACTCCACAAAATGCCAGACACTACCAACACAAACATCAAATGGTTAGCGACAGTGAATTTTTTATCCACCATAAAGCTCTTTGTTTGTTTTATTTCTGCACCAAAAAAAAAGAGCTGACAATGAAAATAGTGTGCCTCAACACCTCTGTTTGATGTGTCCAGTGTTTCTCGTTAATGCTATCGCAGACTTGGTGAAAAATGTCAAACACCAGTGAAAGATTTAACACATAACATAGAGGCAGAACTGGATGTAAGACCCGTAGTATAATTGCAGACTGCCCTGGAATTGACCGTTTGAAGGTAAAGATTGTGTGAGCAGATAGTTGTGACTATCCTTTAGGTCGCATGCACAGACAGGTCACTGGATTTGGAGAGATGGGGGCAAATGCACTCTTATGATAGCAGTGGCTTTGTGGTGTATGTAGAACATTAACAATTTAGAGGTCATGTCATTTAGTGAAACATTTTCAGCTGTAATGATGTTGATATCTCATCACCATTCATTTAAATCTTCGTTTGATATATGCAGTGGTTGCTGTTTCAGGTCAGTGTTCTGTACACCATCATGGCATCAGCACAGAAAGCTTTTCATTTCCTACTGTGAGTGTAAGTGAGTGTTCTTGTGTACAGACCGGGCCCATGGCAACGAGTTCTCCACGCAGTTTGAGGAGTCGTGCCTGCGTCTGGAGGAGGCGGTTAGGGGGCTGGAGAAAACCAACGGGGAGCAGAAGGACCTGATGGCGCAGCTCCACACCAGCGAGTACTTTTACGACCAGCAGTACCGTGAAGCCAGGATTGTGGCCAACGTCAGTACTCCCTGCTTCTGTCCTGCTTCCTTTGGCATCACCCCATCATGCTTCTCTTGCGGCATTAACGATCTGCTCTCAGTAGTAGTCTTTTTGAACAAATCCAGAATCAAATCTCCCAGAGGGTACTTTTGTGACGGCAGATGGTGATCCCTCCACCACCATGTGCTGCCGCCCATCACAAGCACTTGGCTGCCCTTTTTTGTCTTCAGCCTGTGTATCATTTGTTTTAGGTCAGAGTGACATCTCTCAACAGAACCTGTCCACCCCCACTGTTTGCTGCAGTGGTAGAGTGGTACCACCTTGGGCTGCAGAGTGTAGGGGACAGACACCACTCCACAGGGGTGGACCAGTCCAAATTGGGGGGGGGGGGGTGTCACACACAGGGAAAGAGCAATGAATGTAAATATATTGATAGGATTGTGTGCCTGTGTCTGAATAATTGGAGTTGAACTGAACTTATTTCTCATTGGTCTTGTCCCCTTTTCTTCTATGTCTGCAGTTTCTGGGCTCTTGTCTCAGACCTTGACCCCAGTATTGTTTTTTCATTCTTTTCTCTCATTGAACAACCCTTACAAGATTCTTTCAGATGGGTTGGGCATCACATTTCACATGGCTGTTAGGATATTAGTAGACATTGGTGATTTTTTTTCATTTTGATTCACAGTGTTTGTGATGGCACCATGGATGCTGAAAGTAAGGTCACCTTCTTTTGAGATCCAGAGCTACCGAAGGTTCTCTCTTTTTCAAGCCTGAATTTTTTTCAAGTCAGATATTTGCTGAACTTGATTTGCCCATGGCCAGGCGTTCTGTTCGCTAATTTTTGCTGTCTCAGTTCCTTTGACTTTTTCCCCCTCAGCACTCTGAAAATGAAGCAATGTGTGCAGTGAACAGTGAAGCTATCTGGGGTTGGTTTGTTTTTCGCCTTACTGGGCTGAAATAGGTTCTCCCACAAGTGCTGGGCGAGAAGGTTGCACGCGTAACCATTTCCTCAAGAGTTGTTTTACTTGTGATTGCATCAATCTCTCAGTGAAGGGCAGAGATGGAGTTATAGTTTGAAGCAGTTGTAATTGGAGTTTTGATGAATCTGTGTTTGTAAGGACATTGTTAAGATACTTGGCTTCTGTTCCTTTTGATTTTTGTGTCATAAAATTAGGCTCGATACTGTTGGAATGTGGTTCACTTGGATGTAACCTATGGCGTTGTCTGGGCGTTAAAATGTGAAGTGACTACCTAAGCAACTATGTGAAAAACTAAGCTGTGCAGTTTTTGATACATGCATGGGTATGTTGTTGGTTTGCCAACTATGTAAAAAACAGCTGTGCAGTTCTTAAAGTCTGTGTATGTTATTGGTTTGCCAGCTATGTGAATAAAACAGCACTGTGCAGTTTCTGATGCCTGTGTACGTTGCTGGTTTGCCAGCTATGTGAATAAAACAGCATTGTGCAGTTTCTGATGCCTGTGTATGTTGCTGGTTTGCCCAGGCCTACAAGAACTATGGCGCACGCATCAACACCATGAAGAGGAAGCTGGACGAGCTGATGCGAACGCTGCCCAGTTCCAGCCCTCCGCTGCCCCAGGAAGCTCCGTCGCCAGGCAACACTCCGCCCCACCTGGACCACAGGAACACCCACCCCATGGACATAGACATGGACCCCTCCGACAACCAGCCCATCATGGGGCAGACAGAAGGTGCAGTGCTTCACCTCTTTGTCCTGGCTGTCCGTTGGTCGTCTTTACCTGCATGTGTGCGGCTGTGGATTGTGTGAAGGGAGGGCAGCTTGTTTTAGAGAAGGGCGGGCATGTTAGGGATGAACTGGGCGGGGGCGTAGGACTGTCGGGACTAACTGGCTCATGCGTGCGCTCATGAGCGTGCCTGCGATCTTTTGATGCATGCTTGTGGCCATGTGGTGTGTTTGGATTGTATCATTGTACACACAGGACTCTGTGTGTCAGAGTGTGAGAGTCAGTTGGGATGTTACACAGTGAATCTGTTAAGTGAACTTTTTCCCTCTCTGGCGGGGCAGAAATGGACTTGGTGGCATGTTTGGAACCTGTCCGTCACCATGATGGACGAGAATCTGGGACTGTTGCTCCTGTGATTTTGCAGTTTAAATTCTAATATTGGTGAATTGTCTTTGATTTTGCGAGCCCACATGCAAATGGTGTGAAAAAGTTAAGAAAATAAATCTGTGGTAGGGAAATGTTTTGTTGTTACAGAGCTACGAACAACAGACACTGTAAGGGAAGCAAATATGAGCTGAAGACTTGGATATGACAACAAAGCACTTGGAGTGGCTGATTTAGTGGCAAGAGCTATGATAATAATGATAATAATAATAGATACTTTTGTATAGCGCTATTCTCTGGTGTACCCAAACTCACTGCGCTTTACAACATTCTCCAACATTTTCTAAGTTTCACAAATGTAATACATATAATTATGACAACTAACAATGTATAATATACAAGTACATGTGCCATTTGAGAAGCAGCAATATATAAAGAAAATGAATCATTACTACCTACCCTTAATTCCATCTCTCCCAGTCCCCGCCCCTGCCCCCAACTGACACACACGCACACACACGCACACACACACACACACACATGAACATGAAACAGGTAGCGGTTGGCATGTACAAATCAATCAGAAGGCTTGGTGGAAGAGATGCGTTTTTAGGTTAGCTTTGAAAGTTGGGAGGGAGGGAGAAGCTCTCAGGTCGGTCGGCAGCGAGTTCCAGACAGTTGGAGCAGTGTAACCAAAAGAACGTTCACCGAAGGTTTTCACGTTTGTATTTGGAATTTTGAGCAGTCTTTCTGTCGAAGAACGAAGGGAGCGCGATGGTTGATATGTGCAGAGAGAAGAAGACGGGTATGGCGGAAGAGTGCCATCAAAGTGATGGAAATGATGTTAGCAGTAGGCAGGGAAAGAGGTGCTCTTGGCCACATGGTGTGCAAAGCTGCAGGAGAAAGGCAGGGCCTACTGTATACCATCATTTTCAGACCATAAGGCAACATGTTTTTCTCAAATTTGATTCCTGCACCGTATCTGCAAATAAAATATGGCCCTCATGTTTTTCCAAGAATGATTTTGATTATTTTGAACCCAAATCAGTCTCTGTATTAGAATAAAATAGAAATTGCATACCTTGGTAAACTGAACAGTTATATTTTCCTTGCAAACTGAACAGTTATAAGAGTTATATTTTCTTTGCAAACTGGACAGTTATTTTTTCCCAGCAATTCACAGACCCCAGCAATGACCTTGTAGGCCTAATCATGCTATCAGCATATAGCAGCATTTACTTGAAGGTCAGAAATTATGAAACTGAAATTCAGAAAACAAAGTGCAGAGAGAGAGAGAATATGGCAGCAACAGCAGTTTCAACTGCATCTCATTATCAGATACCATGATGGATGAGAACTGGGTTTGCAATTATCGTCTGCTGTGCTGTTCGTCTTCAGAAAATAATAATTATAAGGAAGTGTTTGGCGCTGTACAGAATTCAGATATAAACCACACCCATGTTGAGAGATCACCAGTGGAAAATGACAGTAATAAACCACACCCATGTTGAGAGGTCACCAGTGGAAAATGACAGTAATAAACCACACCCATGTTGAGAGGTCACCAGTGGAAAATGACAGTAGTAAACCACACCCATGTTGAGAGGTCACCAGTGGAAAATGACAGTAATAAACCACACCCATGTTGAGAGGTCACCAGTGGAAAATGACAGTAATAAACCACACCCATGTTGAGAGATCACCAGTGGAAAATGACAGTAGTAAACCACACCCATGTTGAGAGGTCACCAGTGGAAAATGACAGTAATAAACCACACCCATGTTGAGAGGTCACCAGTGGAAAATGACAGTAATAAACCACACCCATGTTGAGAGGTCACCAGTGGAAAATGACAGTAATAAACCACACCCATGTTGAGAGGTCACCAGTGGAAAATGACAGTAATAAACCACACCCATGTTGAGAGGTCACCAGTGGAAAATGACAGTAATAACATAAACAGTGTGTAAGATGCTCTGATCAGTTCAGACTTGATAAGAATGGCAAATTCACTAAGTGGTTCCACTTTTCCAGTATTGCGGCACTTTATTTTGTCAGGTTTGACATGTGTCATCAGGTTTTGCTTGTCAGTTGTAACATGGGAAATACATTCTGGAGCACCTTATCTGTGGAGTTGCTCACTTTTGATCCATATTTTTGGGGGAGGGTGCACCTTATGTCCGAAGTGCCCTGTAGTCCAGAAATGAGAGTACTGTGTTGGTGTGCGATGCAGTGGGAATACAGCTGGAGCCCAGGGTCTCACAGACCATGCAGAGTGATAGGAGTGTCAAGCAGCTCCTGGTTTCACTGTGCCACATCAGGGAACTGGAGTTTACTGTTGATGGCAGGTGCTGTTGTTCAGTCTTAAACTTGGTGGTCTGTGGGCCAGTGTTTCTGTGATGCTTTTTTAAGATCTGTTAGAGTCTGGAATGACAGTCTCCTAACCCCTTCCCTTGATGCCTTTATCACAGAGGTATGAAACCTCCACCTCTGCAACCAACACCTTTTTTTCCCCCTCCCCCCTTTCCCTAAGCAACCCCTCATAAATGCTAATAATGGTCTACCTTTAGACTGAGCATACAATGGATACAATGGAACAACAATTAAAAATCAAGCAAAAGAACTGGGCATGCAGACAAACACTATGATTCATACATGTACAACATTTAGGAGAATGTTTCTGGCATAAAATATCTGTGTCTCAAGTTTGAAGGGCTGGCCAGACCATGCCCACTTTGTCTCCAGATTGCAGGGGTGGAGGGGTGGGTGGGGGGGAGGTTCTGTGCATGATGTATAAGTAATGTAATGGAAAATTCTGATCTTTGCTTGTCATGATGACAGCTAAGCAGTAAGTAAGTAAACATGGTGCTTAACCTCCACAGAAACTGTGAAAGCTAAGCAATATAAGGACTAAAGATAAGGAAAATAAGGACACTGGTGTTGCGCTGAAAATGCTGAAGTTGGTGTGTGTATTTGTGTGTGTGAGAGATTCAGACAGGAAGTTGATGTATATATGGGGGAGGGGGGAGAAGGAGAGAATGTGTTGATGCGGTTTTGATGTGCGAGGTGGTTGTGTGTTCCAGTGACTACTCGTGGTCGAGTAGCGCTCACTACCACCACCCGCTCCATTTTAAAGCCCATTACCAGCGTAAAGGAGCTCATATTTGCAGGTAGAGCTACCAGAAGGGAGAGAACCCACGCTGGACTAAGCCCCTGTCTTGACAGGGCACGGCAGAAGGGAGGAATCGGGTGTGCACACGTGCCCCTGTCCGTTGATACACCCACCCATAAAGCTTGCTGTCGCCCTCCAAGCTAACTGTGCCCACAAAAATTGGAATGTGATGGTGGTGTCTGCATCACCTGTTGAAACTCTCACCCGTACACATCTGATTTCTTCCATCTGTTTTGACTCGTCAGTGCACGAGCTTGGTGCGGTACGGATTCTCTCCCTTGCTGTGGGTAGAGCCCACATTGCTCACGTGCTCGCTCGCTTGCAGTACAAGCTTACAACTGTTGTCGTAACCAGTATATTCCATTTTCTTTATTTTTTATATTATATTTTTACCCTTGTGTGTTTTGGGTCTTGTTGTCATATTCTTAAATGCATACTAGCAACTTTAAGTGTCTCAACTGTATTGTTTGATGGGGGCAGAATGAAAACAACCATGCAGTGGCATAGACTGGATGTAGCATACCTCATATCTTTACAATTTTATTTCCCAGGTGTTGTCCACGTTTAAGTGTGCATGACAAAGTGGTGAAGCTCTCCACCCACTCCTTTCATCCAGTGTCCTGCCCTCCCATGTTCACTTCACTGCTACAGTCCAAGGCCATGTAGTGTTTGCGTTTTGTATTTGTTTCTTTCCCTCTCCTTCCCCCCCCCCCCCCCCCCCCCCCCCCCCCCCGTAACAATTTAAAAAAATCTTGTGACAATGTGAATGCAACACATATAAAATGTATGTGTGAGCACATTGTGTAAAATGTAGAGTGAAATGATTTGTCATTTGCATGCATGAGGACTGTGTGCAATTTTTATTTTATCCTTGGCAGGATTTCTAAATTGTAAAAATGATTGTGGTTTTTTTTTTTGGGGGGGGGGGGGTGAACCAGTTCATTCACATACAAGAAATTTACATCCTTGCTGACACTAGAAAGGTCCTGTGGTCTCACTTGTTGCTACTTACGGGTTACATTTTAGTTCTGATTCAAAATGTGGGATCACTTTGCTGCATCTCCTCTCCCAGTTGAGTGACTTGATGCTTGTGGGAAAGTAGCTTGCATGCCCTGGCCATCTCCAGAACTATGCCAGCAGGAGACTAAAACAGGTAGCGCAGACCTGGGCTGGCCGAGCCCACAAGCCCTGGCAGGTGGTACCAGCCCAGTCAGGTGAGCATGGGGAAGGGGCAGATGAAAGCCAAGAGTGTAGACCTGAGCCGGCCGAGCCCACGAGTGTGGGGAGGCAACTGCCCCAGGGAAGGTTGAGGGGCCCCCAACTCTCGTGTTTGGCCAGAGACGGAGATGCAGGACCTGCAGGCCACACTAACGAGTGAATGAAGAAGAAGACTTTTCTACATGCAAAGACAGTAGAATCACGAAATATTAATCACTTTGTTGCATTCCTAGTGGAACCACAGCACCTCTGGTTCATAATGTGGGTCACTTTGCTGCATGCGTAGTGAAACCACAGCACCTCTGAGTCATAATGTGGGTCACTTTGCTGCATGCGTAGTGAAACCACAGCACCTCTGATTCATAATGTGGATCACGTTGCTGCATGCGTAGTGGGACCACAGCACCTCTGATTCATAACGTGGATCACGTTGCTGCATGCGTAGTGGGACCACAGCACCTCTGATTCATAATGTGGATCATGTTGCTGCATGTGTAGTGGGACCACAGCACCTCTGATTCATAGTGTGGATCACGTTGCTGCATGTGTAGTGGGACCACAGAACCTCTGATTCATATTGTGGATCATGTTGCTGCATGTGTAGTGGGATCAAGCTGGTTCCGGTCCTCTGTTGTCTGCTGACTTCCTTGTACAGGTCTGTGAGCTCTGTTCAGGTTGGAAAGTCTGGCCTGTAAAAATGTACGTAAGGGAAGTGGTGAAAATTCTGGTCTGTAAAAATGTACATAAGGGAAGTGGTGAAAAGTCTGGTCTGTAAAAATGTACGTAAGGGAAGTGGTGAAAAGTCCCCTGACCTCTGATCACTTCCGGGTGACCCTGCTGTCTGTCAGTGACTGCGTGCCTTGTTCTGCCTCTGTCTGACCCCCCCCCCCCCCTGCCCCCCCCCCCCCCCCGCCCCCCCCCAAGGCCCCCCTCTGCAGATTTCAGTTGGCTGTCAGTATCATCAGTGTTTTCCACTTCGCTGCTGTTGTATGTTAGAATGCAGCAATATTCACATTTAACCCCAAAATTTTCTCCATTTAAATGTGTGTGTGTGGGAGAATGTGTGTGTATGTGTGAATATGCATGTGCGCACACATACATGTACACGTGCAGCTGGGGAAATGTATATGGAATGAACTTCAAATGTGAATACTGAACTGTTTTGGCGTAACGAGTTTGGTACGAGTTTATTCCATAGTATTCCTGTATGGAGGATATTCAACTGATGGTGCTAAATGTGAATATTGCCCAAAGTGCATGTCTGTGTGGTGTGTGTTTGGTGGGGAATTGGGGGGGAGGGATTTGGTGGTCCAGATGCCTGGGTCTGTTGCTGTTGCGAAGATGGCCATGTTTGTTGGGCAGAGAGGGTGACTTACCACTGAAATGTTTGACGTTGCAGATGATGACATCCCCTCACCCCCTGACGAGGCCCCCTCACCTGTCGGCTCCTCTCCAGAGGACAACGGGGTACAAATCAAAGGTACGTTTTGCCCCTCACGTTCTTGCTGGGGTGGGAGGGGGACAGGGTGGGGGCTGGAGAAGAGCAGTATGCAGCATCCTTGGACACTCCTGAGCTAATTGAAACGACGAGACAAACCCCCCAGACACGCAGTTTATACAAGTCCCCCTGTCAGTCATGGTGACCCTGGTGTTGTAAGACTGCATGTGTGGGCAGCGCTGTTACTGATTTGGGTGATTGATGAGTGCTGCCTGTTTTATTCCAGCCCGCATCCTTTCCTGTGTTTTGATTATACGTCTGTGACGTTGATTATTTTTGTTAATCCTAGACATGTTAGTCCAGCGCACTTGTTGTACGATGGGGCACCAACTTTCATTCAGTTTTGTTCACTTCCTCCAAACTCTGCCATAACTGGTTGCACCACTCCTTATTTTTGCCCGCAGCCTGCCAACACCGCGACTGCCCTTCATAAGGTTTGGCAGCTGTTAATTAACACTGTGAAAGCAGCATGTCATCAAAGCATGCAGGAAAAGGAAGGATGTGGTAGACCAGTGCTTGGAGCGTGGGTAATGAACATGTTGTTAAGAGTCCTGGGCAGCAGGTAAGACTGGCGAACAGTTGCACTGGGATTCTGGGTGGCTGCCTGGTAACCTTTCTCATGCAAAGCAGTCCCAGTTATCCAAGGGAGATTTTTCTCTGTGTTTGTGTTATGAGTACAATGGAACAGGTGTGTTTGTGCTGTGAGTGCCATGGGATGGGTGTGCTTGGGCTGTGAGTGCAATGGGATGGGTGTGTTTGTGTTGTGAGTGCCATGGGATGGGTGTGTTTGTGTTGTGAGTGTAAAGGGATGGACATGTTTGTGTTGTGAGTGTAATGGGACAGGTGTGTTTGTGCTGTGAGTGCAATGGGATGGGTGTGTTTGTGTTGTGAGTGTAATGGGATGGGTGTGCTTGGGCTGTGAGTGCAATGGGATGGGTGTGTTTGTGTTGTGAGTGTAAAGGGATGGACATGTTTGTGCTGTGAGTGCAATGGGATGGGTGTGTTTGTGTTGTGAGTGTAATGGGATGGGCGTGTTTGTGTTGTGAGTGTAATGGGATGGACGTGTTTGTGTTGTGAGTGTAATGGAACAGGTGTGTTTGTGTTGTGAGTGTAATGGGATGGATGTGTTTGTGTTGTGAGTGTAATGGGATGGACGTGCTTGTGTTGTGAGTGTAATGGGACGGGTGTGTTTGGTTGTACAGGTAGCAGCAGCCTGGACAACCGCCTGGCAAGCTTCATCCCCTCCCTCCACTCAGGTAGCAGCTCTGGGGCGGCAGGGGAGGAGCGCCCCATCCCAGTCTACGTCCCCCAGCCCCTCAACAGCAACGGCAGCAGCTCCGCTCGCCGCCCCTCGGCCAACAAGACCCTGACTGAGCCAGAGGTGCCCTTCCCTGAGGAAGAGGGTGGCGCCACCCCGCTGACGGATGAGCAGCCCTCCACCCCCGTCATGGATGAAGAGCCCGGGGGGAGCCCCTCCCCTCCACCACCCCCGCCACCGGAGAAGAAGAAGAAGGAGAACCCCATTGACTTTCTGTCGCGGCTGATCTCGCAGACCCAGAAGAGCAAACCTCTGGAGGTGGGCAGCAGCAGCAGCAGTTTTCTGGAGAGTTTCAACCTGCTGACCAGCAAGGTGAAGGAGCAGATTGAGCTGAAAAAGGTCACCTCTGACGAGGACTCAAACCCTGGGGGCAGCCCGGGCCCCAAGTCCTGGGCAGCTTGGAAGGCAGAGAAAGCCGCCGAGGATGGGTCAGGGATGGACTCGTCTGACATGTGCATCCCACCGCCCCCCATCCCCAACTTTGCCGTGCCGCCTCCCCCGCCTCCTTCCTCCTTGGCCCCGCCCGTCCCCCAGCTGGGGATGCCCCCCGTCCTGCCAATGCCAGTGCCGCCCCCGGGCCTCACCAGCCCCACCTCGCCCTTCTACCAGCACACGTCGCCGGGGCAGAAGGAGAACTGGCCCGAGGTCGGGGAGGGCATGGGAGATGGGGGGGACGGGGGCGGCCTGCCCTCCCCGAACATTGTGTACCCCCCTGTTCAGGGGGAGATGTCCTCACCCCCGTTCCCTCCCCTCAACGTCAAGCCGGTTGTGCCGGTGAAGGGGATCCTGCGAAAGACCAGCCACTCGGTCCTCAAGGAGCTGACGCCCAGCAGCGATGCTGACCCCTCCCCCTCCGGGCCCGTCATGGTGCCACCCCCGCCCCCGCCCCTACCCCCGGCCTCGGACATGAGGCCCCCCGCGCAGCCAGCACTAGCAGACGGCAGCGCCATCTCCACCGTTGGGTCAGGCTCCAACAGCGAGGCGCTGGAGTTCAAGGAAAAGCTGAAGCGCAAAACCTCCGTGGGAGGCTCCGCCCCAGCCTACACCCCCAACCCCATCCGCCCCAACCTCATGACCCTCACCCCCGGGGGGGAGATGGACATGGATCTGGATGAGGAGGAGGAGGAAGAGGATGAGGAAGAGGAGGATGAGTCGGCCCGCATCCCCGTGCTGAGCAGTGTGGTGCGGCGGGTGGACCCTGTGGAGCAGAAGCAGGCCCGGGAGAAGGAGATGCAGCAGCTGCGTGAGAGGGACACGGACAAGCACCAGCACTCGCGGGAACCTCGTGACCCCTCCTCCTCCTCCTCCTCCACCTCCTCCACCGCCGCCGCCGCCGCCGCTGCTTCCTCTCAGAGGGGGGACACATTCCACAAAGAGCGGCGCTACAGCCGTGACGGCGGTCGTGACGATTACTTCCCGGCCTTCGCCACCTCCTCCCCCCCTGGTTACGAGTACAGAGACAGTCGATCGTACCCGTACGGAGCGCAGCAGCCTGACCCCTACTATCCACCCTATGCCCAGAACTCGCGTAACTTTTATGGGGAGGGGCCCTACAACTCCTACCCCTACGGCCAGCCCCCACCCAAGAGGGCATTCCCCAAGCATGGAAACCCAGGCAGTCGCCGCAGTTATCATTACTGATCTGTGGGAGCAGCTGGCTTCAACTCGAGTGGGTGGGAATTAGGTATTTAATGGATTTTTTTAATTGTTGTTTTTTCCCCTTCAGTTTGATTTGAGCTTTCTGAAGCTTGATTGTACCGAAGGTATTGTTTCAGGTGTGTGTTTTTCTCTTGACAGTTTGGAAAGGTTTGAATTTTTATATATTCAGCGTAAAATAATTTGAGGAAAAGGCTGCTTTTGTGTAAAGATTGAAGATACGTTAAAAATGAAACAAAATTAAATAAGCTATTCCTTGGAATTTGACTAGATTCAATCAAAATCATTACAGCTAATGCTTCTTATTAGCCTTATGACTCCTTTTATGATTTTTGCAATAGCTGGAAATGCTTAGGAACCAGAAGCTTTTCTTCATTCTTGATCTTGTCAGCAGCTGATTCTTCATTTTAGCTGGATTTTGGAATGTTTGTGTAGGTCTGTATAGATGAGTATTGTGCACAGAGCCCTGGCTGTGATTGTGAAATAGGGGAACTGTTGGGGGAGGGAGGGGGGGGGGGGAGAGAGAGAGCGTGTGTGTAAGTGAGAGAGAGAGGGGGGATCATATGTGTGTGTCAGTTACATTGGTATGTTATTGTTAACTTGTTTTATGCAGTATGGTGCATTCTCATTTATCAAATGAAGGAAGATTTGTTTGTTTTTTGCACATGCTTTTTAGTCCTTTAGTTTGTTTCTTTTTTTGCACCATGAATGTTTTGGCATCATAAATAATCTCTTGATTTGTGTTGTCTTGTTTTTGGTTTAGGTTTGTATGGGTAATAAATAGGAAATGATGGAGAAGTTGCTTGTGACCTCAGAGGGGTTGTGGTGTATGTCATGGTGTTGATTTACTCTATTTCCCCTTGCCATAAGCATGTCTGTGGCGTGTGGTAGACTTCATTTCACATTTCATTATTGCTATGGTGTGGTTGGTTACAAACTGTTGCAGTTTGAGTGGAATTGTGTGATACCGGCGACGTCCTTATTGACCTGCTCAGTGACATAAAGAACTGAGACTGTGCTAGGAACAGCCTCAAAAAATATACTTGCCAACAAGACGAAAAACAGGGAAACAATAACACACAAGTGGCTTCGGCGATTCGTCGCCTTCACCTGACCTGAAGAAGATGAATTGTGAGAAGCGCTTGTGTGATGTTGTTTCCCAGTTTTTTGTTTTATTGGTGAGTGCATTTTCCTAGATCTGTTCCATTTTGTCAACCTCGCCAGCAGTTGTTTGCTCATTCCTGAGACTGCGCTTGTTCTAGTTTCAGTCCCGCGTCCATCCAGGCTCTGAAATTAAAGGGGAACGGAAGTGAAGGAGCATGACAGGGCCATAGCAATAGGAACAGAATAAGAAATATATGCCCAGCAGTTTTTCACCGGATTTCTCATCCATCTTGTTCAAAACTAATGTTTGAAACTCGTGAAAACATAACCGGGAGTGCTGCCATTTTGTGCCCAACAGTGTGTACCAGTGACATAAACAAAGCAGGAAATGTGGCAGAAGTATGAAATAGCCCAGAACCTTTTCTGCATGGTGTTGGTGAAGAGTGAACCAGCATGGCTACACCTTGAGGAGCACAGGTCTGAACAAAGCAAGTACTTCTTTTGCATGTCTATGGCTTAGAGTAGCCAGAGTGACCAAGTGAAGCATGAAGATGAAGTATTTGCACATTTTCTGTTTACATGCCAACTTGCAGCTTCCATTCTGTTCCCCATTGAGATTTGGGTGTCTTGAGAGCCCCGTGCCCTCAGTCGATCATTCATTGGTATAGTTGACCTTCAAGAGCTTACTATGGGTGCATGAACTCCCCATGCATTTTGCACAGAGGAAACTGGTCCTGTTTGTACGTTGTGACTGATTGGTCCCTCACAGCGGTGTGGCCATGGTGAAGCCAAGATGGAACACCACTTCGGTGGCTATTCAGGAATGCACTATAAAAAACTAGTCACTCATGTAGAATCACATGTGAGTGCAGTGAGTCCGCTGAAGAGCGGAGAAGAGCACTATTATATAAAAGCGATCAGCAACAACAACAAGCTATGTTGTAGGAGTAAGGGTAGTCAGAGGATGCACTTCAGTGACTGTTTGGTGTAGAAGTAATTATTAGTGCATAGTTGCAAAATTGCAGCAACAGTCATGAACATTTGAGCACAAGCGGGTGCGTTTCCCCCATGAAGTCCAGTGAAGGGTGATGCAGAAGTGTGCGTTATTTAAACCAGTAGGTTGTAGCGAGCAAAATTTGTACCTCAGTAATGTGTTGGCCATCACAGTGCTGATGCACTAAAAAAATCAACCAGAATTCCAGTTTAACAACTCCCTCTGCTCGTCCTGTTGCTAGAAGGGAGTCTTGGGGAAAGGGTTAATGAAGAGGAAGTGGGTGGCTTACCCAAGCAGACGAAGCAGGCTGGTGACTGAAGTAAGATCCGTTGTGAACGCAGGGGAACAGTGACTGAGGGTCTTCCATTATAGAAGGTGAGCGCAGCTCTGGGTTCAGTTTCAGTACTGATGAGCCAGGAACTGCTGCAACGTTTGTATCATGTGAATATGCTGTTGACATCAACAATTTAGAGGGAACTGAGGCAGAAGCTGGAGATGGAGTGTGGCACTAGTTTAGTCATGCCTTTTTTCTTCTTTTTCTCTTCTGTATATGCGTGCATGTGATTATTAAATCAGTGCCAGTGGCTCATACTCAGAGAAATGAAAGGAACTTGGTCTTGTCTTGGAGACACCAATTGTTGGTACTGGGAGGAGGATTTGACGGCAGTGTTTGATTGATTCCCCGATTGTCCATTTGGGTTTGCATTTCAGTTGCACAGCAGCTTTCTTCATTTTATGACAGTGGCTCATACATACCCAGTGGCTTCTGTTATTGAAGTGCTGTACTTGCAATTAGAAAATGGAGGTGGGGAAAATAAGAAGCCTATTTGTCATTTCTTAAAGAGACCTCACCTATAGCATGTTGATAAAGAGCCCATGCTTTTGACATGCTTATGGCACAGACCTCAGTTATAAATTTTGTGCATGCTTTTTTTTCCCCCTTTCTTGTTTCCTTTTGACAGATCTTGCCTGGGTGAATGATTGAGAGCTATGTCAATTGATCCATTTTGGGTTTTTGTTGACGTCTCCATTGGATGAAGGCAAAAGGAGGCTTTGTCATGATCAGTAGTACATCACTGTATTTGGCAAGCTGGATTCCTCTCCAGACTGAAAGGGGGGAGGGGGGTGGGGGTGGGGGCTTGTTTCCCACTCGGGAGCAGGGATTTGAAACTTTTGGCCGATAGCCACATTTTCGCATCAGATGTCCATGTTTTATTGAGAGAAAAAAAAGAAAGAAAAAAAATGTAGCAAAGGAGGAAACAAGTGTTTTTTTATATAGTGGAATATGTGCAGTTTTATAGCCAACATTAACATTACATATTCCTGCATTTTGAATGAGAGTTGTTGGAGCGTGTGTACTTCTTGGGCATTTTTTAGCACCATTTTTTTCATTCAGTGTTTAACAACAGCACATTGGACAAAGGAAGAGAGTGGATCAATGGAACTTGCAGATTGTCCTTCCTGTAACCACTCATTTCGTGACTGTGTTTTGTGGAACTGTGCGTCTTAGTCATGGACATAATGTTCAGTGAAAACACTATGGCAGCAAGAGTAACTGAGATCCCGAAAAGCGTGAGACTGTGTGGACAGTTAGTTTGTGAAACTGAACCTGTTTATGCTGCCGTGATGGAAGATTTTGTTCACAAGTGAGAGAAAGGGGTGAAATTGTTGCAAACTTGCACTGTTACTTGCAGACAAAACAAGGTGTATAAAGAGACAGTGGATGTAAACTTGCTGTGGTGTGTGATGTGAATGTTGCAGCTTACAGCATGATGTAGGACTAGGCTACATGGCAGTATGCTGCAGTTTTTGCACAGCGCAGTGACCATTTCGTCTGCTGTTGTCCACGTCTGCTTGTTGGCTTGCATCATCGGTCTGAATCTTTTGGCGATCACTAATAGTGAATAAAGTTGAACTGTTGCGGGATTAAGCCATCAACTAATTTTCTTCTCTGTGCTTGTTGTTGACTGTATGAAACGTGTGGTGACCTTGCAGGAAGGGTGAAGTTGGCCTGTGAAATCCTCCCATTTCAAACTGCTTCATCAAGAATTTCCCAGTTTGAACCAAAGATGTCAGATAAGCTGACCACTGGCATTGTTTGTCACACCTTAGGCTTAGTATAGTGCTTAGTCACTTGGCACCACTTTGCCAAGGCCTTTCCTTGCCAAAGATGCATTGCAAGCCCAGCTGTGTGAAATCTTGGCAAAATGGCCAAAGCTGACCATTAGCTGGTCAGTTTACTTTGTACTGCCTTAATTGTTGTCAGCCATCATTTACCACCAAGAATCTCTGTAGAAAATGGGGAGTAGAAATTGCCACCATTGTGGGTAAGATAAACGTTTTTATTACCGTGTGTGTGATATGAGACCCATCTGATCCCAGTTGCAAAAAACAGAATATAAAGAAGGGATGATCATGTGCTTCTGCAGCAAATAGCTCACAATTTGGGCACTGACAACTTTTAATATGAAGAACTGATCACACCTATTTGCCAAGTGGGCCGTCAACAAGTCTACTAAGTTGTATTAAGAGTGGCCTTGACTTTTGTAGAAAGTGCCAAGAAAACAGTGCTAATGATAGAAATGGAAAGCTGTTGTGAGAGCTTTGCGCTTCTCCCCAAGGGGTGTGGGCCTGTGACCATCCATGCAGCCTCAGACCTCCAGCGTTGCGTCAGGCTTTTTCACAACGGTCCACTTCTTACTCTTCTTTGTATCGTGTATGCGTGTGTGTAGCATTGTATGTGTATACAAAGCTGTGAAGTTCTTTGGCAGCCAGAACTGGGAGGCTGCCCAAAATCCAAACAAATGGTCCATGTTGGCAATGCTTTGAGGGGTGGTTCGTTTGCCTGATGAAAACAAAATGCATTTATCCAGTGTGGTTTATTAAAAGGGGTGGTCCCTCATGAGTGTTGCTCGCCCTGATATAACCGCACTGGTTGACTGGGCGTAAAACACCAGTTTACTTACTTACGACTGTTGGATCCTGTTAGGGTGGTGCTCCTAGTTCTTTTACAGCTGCAAAAATCAAAAATTTCAATTTGTCTCTATATCCCCCCCCCCCTCCAAGTCCTGTGCCAAGGGGGGGAAATGCATGTGATGATGTGAACAATGATACACATGCATACATGTACAACACTTACAAGCACAGTCTTTTTTCAATCTTTTATTCCTACCCAGTATGACACACAAATAAAATGAAAGAAAAAAAACACACACACAAGACTTGATGATGGCAGAGTAACTGAAAACAGAAGCTGAAAATGACAAGATCAAAGAAAATTGGTGACAGATTTCTAGATGGCAAATCACATACTAGAGACTGCTCTTTCAGTAAAATTTGATGCAGTGACCTTTATGTCTGAAATGCCCCAAGACCATCCAGTATCATCAGGCTGAGGAACAGAGGCAACAACCCTAACTCCAGCACTGCTGATGGGGTGGCTCAGTCATTTACCCCAAAACAACAATCAAGAGGACTGCGCAGTTCTCAGAGGACGGGTCAAAAGCATGCCCACTTGTAAAACGTGACCCCCAAGTTTACCTGGGATCAACATGCTGAGGAAACGTGACCCCACAATTTCTGTGGGATTGCCAGGAAAGATAACCGTGTTTGCTGGGAAACCATGACCCCAAACTTTATGCAGGATCACCGTGACAGATCAAAACTGTGCGAAAACAAGCCCTTTCTGTGGGAAAGACAGACCCGTTTGCTAAAAGGTGACTGCAAAATTTTGAAGGGATCACCCAGCCAGATCAAACACATGTTTGCTAGGAAAATGGATGACCCCAAAATTTGTGTGGGATCCTGATGACCAAGAACTGTTGCTGGGTAAAGCACCACTGCTGAATCTGTCACAGAAATTGAGGTGGGAGGTCAGCACCTACCACTTCATCCCAACCTCAGCTTACATAGGTTGCACATTGTGTGGACTACTCGGGATGTCAACAGCATTACACTGAACTGCACAGGGTCGCAATATTGAATATCTGTCCTGATTCATCGCTCCACATTCAGAGCCAGCTGCGTCAAAAGCAGCTGTTCAATCATCTGTCGGAGAACTTGCTGGTCAGCATGAACCTGGTTCAGCTTGCCACTCAGGGACACGTTCAGTCAAATCCACAGGCTCAGGCCACACGCTTACTTGGGACACGTTCAGTCAAATCCACAGGCTCAGGCCACACGCTTACTTGGGACACGTTCAGTCAAATCCACAGGCTCAGGCCACATGCTTACTTGGGACACGTTCAGTCAAATCCACAGGCTCAGGCCACACGCTTACTTGCGAAGTGGTGAATTCATTCCAGCATGCTTGTGAAGTGGCACATTAGTTCCAAAGACAACTGCTATCAAAAAGCTGCAATGGAAGTCCACAGCAGATAACGAAAAGCATCACGTCATGTGAAACTGCTGATCAGTGGCAGCAAGCGCTTTACAAGAACACGGGGCACGTCCCTTTTCACCGGTAGGTTTGGGTGGAACTTTTACTGCTGGTTTTTGATGGCAACTGACTTTGGAAATAATGCCACACTGGTGGGTACGTTATATACCACAGTCCACAGCAATCCACCGCACTAAATTTTGTTCTCAAACATTTCTCTCTCTGTGGAATGTCAACCAAGGTTATGTATCTAGAGCACAAAATTATTAATAGGCCCAAACCACCTCACAGGTATCATTTATTCCTTTTTCTTTGGGCAAGCACAAGTGGAAAACAACAGCTGTGAATGAACAAAAGGCTGAGATGAAACAAAGGACTGATGGAGGAACTTGCCAATCTTTCCGTCTCAAGAAAACTGAACATGTGGCCGTTTTGTCTCTTCCACTGTACAAGTCTATTCTGCACATGTGTATTATGAATAACACTGATAGGTTGCTATGCAACACTGTTAGTGTTACCTGCTTAAAAACCTGTACCAGTGTTGTAAAATTCTGACCCCAGTGAGAGCAAAAGTAACCTGCCAGGTGCCTCTCGGAGCACGAACAAAAGTAACCTGCCAGGCATCTCTTGGAGCACGAACAAAAGTAACCTGCCAGGGGCCTCTTGAAGCACAAACAAAAGTAACCTGCCAGGCGCCTCTTGGAGCACGAACAAAAGTAACCTGCCAGGCACCTCTTGAAGCACAAACAAAAGTAACCTGCCATGTGCCTCTCGGAGCACGAACAAAAGTAACCTGCCAAGTACCTTAGTATCAGCAACAGTCAAACTGGTACTGTTGATAAACTTTAGAGAAATGTGCCTGCTGCACAAACCTTTTTCTGTGTAGACCTGCTTCTACCATTCATGCATGCGCGACCCAATTAATCCTCACCTGATAACCCTCAGCATCATACTCTGTACATCACTACATGCTCACCTTTTAAAGTGATGACCCGTTTCCAAGTGGCACGTGAACCACTAACCAGCGTATCACAGATGGAGAGTGACTAGACAACAACTTGCTTCACATGCAGGCATGGAGCTGCTACTTCCTACAGACGTCCTTGGCTAGCTCGCTGAAAGACTGCTGGCAACAATGGGAAGACTGCTTATATCCACTCAACAACTTTCACAACAATCCACAACTTTTTCTCTCTCTTTTGGAGGGTCATTTCCCATACCAATATATACGCTCGTACCATCTCACATCGCAAGTTTTTTACAGGTCTTGTATCCATACACAGTCTAACGACCCCCCCCCCCCCCCATCAGCTCCACGTGACCGCTTTCCCTTGGAAAGTTTCCGCAACGTTGTTTATTTATGTGTGTGAACAAGCTACCCATCTCCTGGTAAGTGGGTTCTAGCAGCCACTGTGCTGTGGCAGGTTTTAACATCTCACCAGTCTCTGAAAAGGCCCCCTGTTTTTCTGCATCGGAGTAGGCGGTACAGTGCGCATGTGTTCTCTGAAAACAACCTTCTGTGTGAACAAGTTTTGGCCAACATGTCAGTTTCTGAGAAAGTGGCACAGTGAAGATATGTTCCAAATTATTAAGCGATGACAAACTTCTGCATGAACAATGGTTTTTCCATTAACGCCCCCCACCCCTGCCATTTTCCAGTCCAATTTTAGTCCTATATGACTGCTTTGTACAGACTTTAGTGCAAGACAATGGACCTCTTTCTGCACTTCCGGCAGCAGTCCACTGGCCCCTTCATTACTTCTTAATTAACGCAGACACAAAATCTAGTCTGGTTAAAGTGGTACTGGTAGCTTTAGTTTGCTGTGAAGCAACACAATCCAATCCGGCTTCTCTCCATGGCATTATCACTCTCCTTGCAAGTTTTGAATTGGGATGTATGCTTACATGTTTTCATGATGAAAACAGTCTAAATCAAAATTGATCAGTCAGATGGTGACAAAACGTACAAACCAGAGATGGATGAATAAAATGAAAAAGACAGATGAATTAAAAGAAACTCATACACAGAGATAAAAAAATAATAATAAAATAAGCATCCAAAACAAAGTCCAGGCATATCCCTTTATCGACTAAATCACTGTAGTAACCTGTTAACATCAAGCATCTGTCACAGCACAGGAATCAGATGTTGAGACAACAAAACGTGACGGCAACTTGTTTTCATCCCCTCCCCAACCAAACAAGTATGTTAATAACAACATGTGCCAAATAGAAAGCAACTTTCCACACCCTCCCCTACCCAAGATGTTTATAACAGGCACACTGAAGAGAAAGCAACTTTCCACCCCCTCCCCTACCCAAAATGTTTATAACAACAGGGCGCTGAAGAGAAAGCAACTTTCCACCCCCTCCCTTCCCCTACCGAAGAAGTATGCTAATAACTGGTGTGCCAACTTTCCACGCCCTCCCCAATCAAAGAAGTATGTTTACAACCTTTCAACCCACTCCCCACCCAAAGAAGTATGTTTATAACAACAGGCATGCCAGAGAGAACTCAACCCCCTCCCTTCCCCAACCAAAGAAGTATGCTTATAACAACAGGTGTGTCAAAGAGAAAGCCAGTTTCCACCCCCCACCCCCCATCCAAAGTAGTATGTTTATAACGACAGCCCACCCAACCAAAGAAGTATGTTTATAACGACAGCCCACCCAACCAAAGAAGTATGTTTATAAACCTTTCCGCTCCCTCCCCACCCAAAGAAGTCTGTTCATAACAACAGGCATGCCAGTGAGAACTGCGGGTTTCAAGAGAGAACTTTCTAGTATCAAATTCCAAAACCAAATTCTTCTGGAAACTGTTCCCAGGGCGCAAGTTAAATCAAGTCTCTTGAACTCTGGCCAAACAATTATCAAGGCTCTGGGAAACCCAAAGCAAGGCTTTATTTGTGTGATCGTTTGAAAACCCAGCCCAGTTGCATGACCCCCCCCCCCCCCCCCCATCAACCCCCTTTTCTCTCGTTGTCTTAGGGCCTTAGAAAAAAAGTTCTTTTGGGCCACCCGAGTGCTGCCCCACCGCTTTGTTGT
Source organism: Alviniconcha marisindica (assembly GCA_018857735.1). Taxonomy (NCBI): domain Eukaryota; kingdom Metazoa; phylum Mollusca; class Gastropoda; family Provannidae; genus Alviniconcha; species Alviniconcha marisindica. Next base: position 468,414 of record JABMCL010002010.1, on the reverse strand, counting down.
CTCATCACCCAAGGTCTGCGATACAGAGTGAGGAAGGTGAGGGCAAGCTGCTAGACTTCGGGGCCAACTTGACCAAGGTGGCCGCTCGCCCCGCTCAAACAGCGCCCAGGCCTCTTCCATCACCGCCATCCAATCAACATGTCCCATTTTCCCCGATGAGCGACCTTCGCGTCACCGTCAAGACATCACAGTCTTAGTCCAACAGAGGGTGCGGGCTTTTTTGGTTTCTCTCTGTTCATTTTGAGGGCTTCGTAATTTCCTGCAGTGTCGGTAACAAAGTCATCTCTCCTCCTTCCAGTACGCCTCCAGTCTCAACTCCCCATTTCGTCTCCAAAACTCCTCACTGGCTTCAGACTGACCGGCATCGCTTCTGGCTGGCCGCGGAGAACTGAAAACAGCACACGCTTTCTCCATTGCACGCAGAGAGGAGTGGCTTGCCAGGCGGGTCCTGGCTTCCATGACGACGGTTGTCATGGTGACTCCCTCTTGCCTTGAGCGGGATGCATTGGTGGCACTGTCCAGCGAGTGTTGGCTTGACGACGGTAGCCAGGTGAGGTGAGGCATTGGTTGGGCGGAGGTTAGAGTGGGGGACACTGCAGGTTGTTCAACCTCACTGCTGTCGGTAGAGTGGTGCACAGAACACCCTCCCAAACACACCTGAAACACCACCACAGCTTGTTACAACACCCTCCCAAACACACCACAACAAGTTGTTAAAACACCTCCCAAACACACCTGAAACACCGCCACGGGTTGTTACAACACCCTACCAAACACACCTGAAACACGTTACAACACCCTCCCTGAAAAACCAGAGAGAGAGCTAAGTAGGCTCAGGCTGATGAAGCCTACCTGAGAGTGCTAAGTGGGTTCAGGCTGACAGCCTACCTGAGAGGGCTAAGTGGGTTCAGGCTGACAGCCTACCTGAGAGGGCTAAGTGGGTTCAGGCTGACAGCCTACCTGTGAGTGCTAAGCGGGTTCAGGCTGACAGCCTACCTGAGAGTGCTAAGTGGGTTCAGGCTGACAGCCCACCTGAGAGTGCTAAGTGGGTTCAGGCTGACAGCCTACCTGAGAGGGCTTACCTGAGAGGGCTAAGTGGGTTCAGGCTAATGCAACCTACCTGAGAGGGCTAAGTGGGTTCAGACTAATGCAACCTACCTGAGAGGGCTAAGTGGGTTCAGGCTAATGCAACCTACCTGAGAGGGCTAAGTGGGTTCAGGCTAATGCAACCTACCTGAGAGGGCTAAGTGGGTTCAGGCTAGTTGAAAGGGCCCTGAGAGAGCTGAGAGGCATAGAAGTGGCGGTCTCCCTGGTAGGTGGAGTCCTGGGACAGCATGCCGTCCATCTGCGACTTGAAGTCATCCGCCGCCATGAAACTGTCCTGCAAGCACACAGACAGGGCTCAGTTTCCTCTCCGTCTCATTTGCAGAACAATGGCCACACAGCTCCTTGTATTAACAGCACGCATAGCATGCATCCCCAAGTGGCATACAGATGGTTGCGACGCAGGCAGATCTGATGCTGTAGCAAGCCCCATTTACTTTGCTGTTTTAATTCAGTGAAACAAATTCTGCTGCTGCTGACATCTGAATGATAAAAGGGAAAAAGGACCCTGTTCTCTGAACGATGAGCGTTAACCATGAGAGTGGTAACGGTCCCAAATGGCATGACGGCAGACGCACTGCACTGCGGGCAGGCAAAGCATGTCAGACCCAAAATCTCACCTGTGAGAGCTCGGCCTGTGAGAGGCCACTCATGGCGGTCTGACTCATGGGGAAGACCTGCGACATGGACAGGCCCTGGGTCAGCGGGCCCTGCGAAAACCCCTGAGACACCTCCTGCAACACACACAACACGGAGCATCACATGGCGTGCTGCATGCTCCATTACAGCATGTACAAAACTGGTAAGAAGTGTGATGTTAACTTGCTAATTAACATAATGTTTAACATAAAGCACCATATCACGATGATTACCTCTGCAATGAACATGACGTGCAGCACGAGTCTATACATGATGCAATTAACTTACGATACATTTCAAAAAAAGGGAATGTAATATTCTGAAAAGTTCAATTAACTTACGATACATTAAAAAAAGGGAATGTAATATCCTGAAAAGTTCAGTTAACTTGATACATTATAAAAAGGGAATGTAATATTCTGAAGTCTGTGCGCCCAGGCAATGGACTCTCCTCTGCTAAAACAACTTCACCATCAGAACCTCTTCATACGGGTGACTGTCCGTGCAAATACCTTGCCCTATTCTCTGCTTGTATAGCATCATGCACCGTGTGTCTTTTGCAATTAAAAAACTAACAAAGATAAGTGGCCAGAAGGTGCTTCACCTCTTGTTGTTTTGTTTTTGTTTTAAATCCAAATGCCCTACAAGAGGTGAAAAAGCTCCAGGTAACAGGCCTTTCCACCACCGGCTCACTGCCCCCTTACCTGGCTGGGCTGGGAGGGACCAGAGTTGAACTGGGCTGGCTGCTGCTGCTGGTGCTTGCTGTAGCGCGGCGGCTTCTGGCGGCGGTTCTGGTTCCAGCTGTTGCCCGGCATGCCCTTCTGCTGGCCTGAATCTGTGCAATGAGGGGTGAACCATTATTAGAGGCCAGCACGGTGTTTTTTCCTTCCTCAGTAATGCACATAGACAGGGATGGGGGGGGGGCAGCCTAGGGCGGTGAGAGGAGGAACAGAGACTGAGGCCTATAAGGAGGCAGGTGCTGCTGTTTCTAGGATGGGCTGCCACAGAGAGAAAGGTCACAGTGACAGACAGATGGAGAGACAATCAAGCAGGAGGCAGGTGCTGCTGGTATAGTAAGGGCCCACAGAGAATGGTACCCATACAGCTGGCACAGAAAGGTGGCAAAAGAACTGACAGACAGAAAGCAACCCAGCTGGAGGCAGGTGTTGCTGAGTAGGAAGGGCTGATCAACCGACAGCGAAACAAGGACACAAACACCCACCTGGAAGCAGGTGCTGCTGTGTAGAAAGGGCTGATCAACCGACAGCGAAACAAGGAGACAAACACCCACCTGGAGGCAGGTGTTGCTGTGTAGAAAGGGCTGATCAACCGACAGCGAAACAAGGAGACAAACACCCACCTGGAGGCAGGTGTTGCTGTGTAGGAAGGGCTGATCAACCGACAGTAGAAAGGGCTGATCAACCGACAGTGAAACAAGGAGACAAACACCCACCTGGAGGCAGGTGTTGCTGTGTAGGAAGGGCTGATCAACCGACAGTGAAACAAGGAGACAAACACCCACCTGGAGGCAGGTGTTGCTGTGTAGGAAGGGCTGGTCAACAGAGAGACAAGGAGACAAACACCCACCTGGAGGCAGGTGTTGTTGGGGAGGCAGGTGTTCCTGTGTAGGAAGGGCTGATCGACAGAGACAAGGAGACACCCACCTGGAGGCAGGTCAACCGACAGCGAAACAAGGAGACAAACACCCACCTGGAGGCAGGTGTTGCTGTGTAGGAAGGGCTGGTCAACAGTCAGCGAAACAAGGAGACAAAAACCCACCTGGAGGCAGGTTTGCTGTGTAGGAAGGGCTGGTCAACAGAGAGACAAAAACCCACCTGGAGGCAGGTGTTGCTGTGTAGGCAGGGCTGGTCAACAGTCAGCGAGACAAGGAGACAAACACCCACCTGGAGGCAGGTGTTGCTGTGTAGGCAGGGCTGGTCAACATAGAGACAAAAACCCACCTGGAGGCAGGTGTTGCTGGTTGACATAGGGCTGCACAGGGGGCAGGAACATGTTGACGGGTACTGGCAGGTTCATGGCTGTGCGAGTGTAGGCGCGCTCCGGCCCGATGAAGTTGAGCTGGTCGTGGGTGTGGACCACCGGCTCCCGGTATGGCATGCCTGTATCACACAGACCAGACTGGCTTTGTGGTGTGTGCACAACTGTGCCCCAGTTACACACAAACAAGGACTCTGTGTACAGCGCGCAATGTTACACAATCACACCAAGGATTCATTTCAGGGTACAGCGTGCATACAGTTAGTGTACAGTCAGGCCAAGGATTAATTTTTGGGGTACAGCATACATACAATTTGCATACATTCATTCCCACATCACTTGTTCTGTGGCATGCAGCATAGACCCTGCGGATACACTTTCCATGCCCCTCATAAATCATTCAAGCGTGACTTTCAAATGCTCTCTTCACACCTGCTGTGGATTTGCTTCAGGGTTACGAGCTAGACTGTCCTGTCAAAAATATGGAGTTCACCTCAACTGGTTATAGCTACACCAAAGAAGGGAAGCAGTTGAAACTATTCACCTCCCTGCCTGCACACACCCATGCACACTAACAGAGGTTACTGACTGGATTTTAATGTCGCGTCAACTGCATAGTCACCTCAGGACAATCAGAAAAAGGAAAGCAAGAGACAAGAGACTACAACCTTAAAAAGCTGCCACCAACTGACCTCTGTCGTAGACACTGCCTGGCACCAACAGCTCACGGGCATCAAACATGGTGTTGCTCATGAAACGCCCTCCCTGAAAACACACACACAGGCACCATCAAACCACTAGCACCCAAGGTCTTCCTCTAGTACACCTTTATCTTTTTCTTAGTTTTGTGGTCACCTCGATTTGACCTGCACATCGTTTTAATGGCAACAAGATCTACGAACACCTCCTGTCCCCCTCCACACACAGATCTCGTTCTCAACCCCACTGTCAGAATGTAGGATCATCAGTACAATTTCTTTGCTTCACTGAACTGATCAACTCCTGCGGTCAGTTACAGCACACACCCGCTCCACAGTGACAAAAAAATCTGTGATCACTGCAGCGGCTGGTCGCCAAACACACACAGCTACGTTAATCCCGTCCTCACGCACGGAGGTGTAGCACGGGGTCAAACTGCACGGTGGGTGCAGACAGAGGCTTAGCTGGTGAATGCAGCTCACTGGCAGAAGCCTCTCCAGCAGTGCCCCTCCCACCCCCCTTCCACTGCACTCGGCAGGACGGTCTTCCAGCATGAACCTTGCCCCTCACACTACCACACACTCTCCATCAACACAAGACCCAGACAGAGACTTTCTCAGCTGTGGGTGCTGCATATTGAACCAACTTGCCCAATTAAATGAGGCTGTATCTTAGCAGCTAGCTGTCCTTTCCGTCTCATGTGGGACTTAAGGGTGAGAGGCGCTGTGCATCTTGCCAAACTGAATGTGGCTGCATCAAAGCAACCAATCCATCCTGTGTGGAACTGGCAGGGTGAGTGGAGTTGTGTGGCTTGCTGAATTGAATGAGGCTACATTTCAGCCCCCTCTGTTTCACTCTCCACCACTACACAAGCAATTTAGAGGGTAGGTGGAGTTGACCAGCTTGTGGGGCTCGCTGAGCTGGATGAGGCTGTACTTAACCCCCCCCCCCCCCCCCCCCCCCCAGAAGCAACTTACATGGCTGCTGTATCTACCCCCCCTCCCCCCCCTACACAAGCAACTTACAGGATTGGTGGAGTTGACCAGCTTGTGGGGTTTGCTGAACTAGATGAGGCTGTACTTACAGGGTTGGTGGAGTTGCTGTACTCCCACCCCTCCCCCCAAGCAACTTACAGGGGTTGGTGGAATTGCTGTACTTACTACACAAGCAACTAACAGGGTTGGTGGAGTTTCTGTACTTACCCCCCACCACACAAGCAACTGACCGGGTTGGTGGAGTTGCTGTACTTACCCCCCACCCCCACCCCACCCCCAACAACCACTACACAAGCAACTTACAGGGTTGGTGGAGTTGCTGTACTTACCCCCCACCACACGAGCAACTTACAGGGTTGGTGGAGTTGCTGTACTTACCCCCCACCACACGAGCAACTTACAGGGTTGGTGGAGTTGACCAGCTTGCGGGGCTTGCTGAACTGGATGAGGCTCTCCTTCAGGTTGGTCAGCGGTCCCTCCACCAGACACTTCTGCTCCTTGTAGTACGTCAGCAGATGGTTCCACAGAGGTTGCTGCAACAGGAACACCTCAGTGACCGCCAGGTTCCAATCAAGCAGCTGCTCAGCCAGCCTTTCGCTGGTCAACTTATGTAGCACTTTGTGTATACTACATGGACATGCTGGTGTAGCGCCTTCTGTCTACTACATGTACATGCTGGTGTAGCGCCTTCTGTGTACTACATGTACATGCTGGTGTCGCGCCTTCTGTGTACTACATGTACATGCTGGTGTCGCGCCTTCTGTGCACTACATGTACATGCTGGTGTCGCGCCTTCTGTGCACTACATGTACATGTTGGTGTTGCGCCTTCTGCGCACTACATGTACATGCTGGTGTCGCGCCTTCTGTGCACCACATGTACATGCTGGTGTCGCGCCTTCTGTGCACTACATGTACATGCTGGTGTCGCGCCTTCTGTGCACTACATGTACATGCTGGTGTCGCGCCTTCTGTGCACTACATGTACATGCTGGTGTCGCGCCTTCTGTGCACTACATGTACATGCTGGTGTCGCGCCTTCTGTACACTACATGTACATACCGGTGTAGCGCTTTCTGTATACTACATGTACATACTGGTGTAGCTGGGGGAAACACTGTTGCACTGTGCAATTCATTAGCTCTAACTGCTCAGTTTGCTGAGAAACAGGTCAACTTTCTAGCCTATGAAATATTTTGTACTCTTGTGATAAGTGTACAAAATATTTCATTAGGCTAGAAAGTTGACCTGTCAAAAAATGAAAATGCATCACTGTTACCTTAGACAGAACTTTGGGGTTTCCAACAATGATAATGCCATATCTGAAACAGACGAAAAAGAAACGCATGTGAATTCATGCATGGAAACAAACAGTGGGGGTAAACAGAAGCAGCTCTGGGGACTAATTCTGTACACAATCCCGACCCTCATGCAACCTTACTCAACGGGAGTACAAACACCGTCAATTTACTGGCAAACTTCAGACAATGGGCGATAACTTCAAAAACTGCTGCCTGAGCAGTGGGCATTACAAGCTTTCAGACACCAAAGTCCCCATGGCTTAGAAGTCAAGATCATTCAAAGTATCACACACACACATTCATGTGATTACTTGATTGCTCCATCATATTTCGTTTCTTCTTTATCAGTCATCTTTTTTCCATCACTGATCAAGAACTCATCACTAATCACATCCTCATTGCTGATCAACATCCAGACTAGGAACTTGAGTGCGAGTCTGAACTAACGCATCTCCCCAGGCCATGAGTGTGAGTCACAAATAACACATCTCCCCACGACATGAGTGTGAGTCAGAAATAATACATCTGCCCATGCCATGAGTGTGAGTCACAAATAACACATCTCCCCAGGCCATGAATGTGAGTCACAAATAACATATCTCCGCACGCCATGAGTGTGAATCACAAATAACATATCTCCCCACGCCATCACAAAGACCTACCTGGCTCGAGTGAGGGCTACATTCAGACGTCGTGGGTCGTTCAGGAAGCCAATGCCCTGATGTTCGTTAGAACGAACACAGGACAGAATGATGAAGTCCTTCTCGCGACCTTGAAAAGCGTCCACGCTGGCCACCTCAATCTCCTGCCAAAACCACAGCAACAGCATGATCACATTTCTTTGAAACAGCAGCGTACTTCAAATCAAAGTCGGAACAAGGCATTTTGTTTCATTATTAAACCAAGCACTTCAGCTACACTCATCTCATGATGACTGGACACTTTGCAATCTAAACATCATAAAATACTGTGCTTTGGAAGTGCCTCAACTAATATGTGGACACTTTTGCATGGATACTAAACATTTTACCGGATTTCTGTGATATACACGTAGACACCCAGACTAACAGACACAGACATGCAGATCGAGACACACACATGCTGCATTGACCTGCTGATGAAGTCAAACCTGGCAGTATTTTTGCTGTGGGAGCCCAGGGTTCAGACAAGATTTCTGTTTCAAAATTCCCAACCTTGGAGACCACTTTCCCAGACCAATAGCCGATGGGAACTGCATGCCTGTTTCAAGGACAGTAACTTGTACCACATGTAGCAGCTGACAATGATCTACTGCAGGTCTGGGCGTGGTTTCAAGTTAAATAAATTCTGTATTTTCCTTGTATCATCCATCATTTGGACTTGACTTTTTTCTCAGAATCCCCTGTCTGCAGATCATCTGTCAACCAATCACCAAAATCATCAACTTCCCATTTTCCAAGACAATGGCCAAAAATCTCATTGTCCCACACAATTTCCAGGCCTAGAAAAAGACACCTCAGTTTTCCCAAATTTCTAAGCTGTAGGAGACTGTATGAACCCTGTTCACCTGATATAACGGTGCTGCATTTGGTCCCCCCCCCCCCTGCAACACACACACACACACAGAGTGCAGCCTGACCTGGTAGAGTTTCTTGTTGAGGGAGCCGGAGTACTGCATGTACTGCACTTGGTATGCACGCTGACCCTCGTAGGGCGTGATGATTCCGATCTGCTCCGGCTTGACCCCTGAGCGCAGGAACCGGGTCACCAGCTTCTCTGCGTTGGCTGCCTCAGTCCTGCAGGTGGTACAGTCAGTGTCAGGCACTCATCACACTCTACAATCATCCCTGAGTTACCACACTAACAAATCTGCCATTTGATTACCTTACTTTCCGAACAAAAAGTTCATCTGTATAAAATAAATACTTTTTGTATGCATCTTGCATCACCCCCTCCCCCCCCCTCCAGTATCTCACATTATTTCCCCTTCTTTTTGCGTCTTGCATTCTTAGTTTCTTCACTCTGTCCGGTAGTCCTGACTACACTTTTTCTTATGCCCAACCCAGTCAGTAATTGTGTACCTAGGGCATTTATCTGCCACTTAAATGGTTGCTGGCACTAGTCAAACCAAAGATATTGTGCACCAAGATAGTGCAACCCGCATCCCATGGGGATGGGCACAGAATTACTGCCTACCCTCACCTGCTCCTTGGCTAACTGTGTACACCATACAACATGTCAGGTCACTTCATGCACAGCATACACAGGGTGCATGTGTGTTTAGCAGTAAACAGCCCTCTGCCCTTTGGGCAGAATGACCAGGATCTTTTGCGTGCTACCGCACGGGTGGAATGAACACTGAACTGAGCTAAGAGTCCGCCAGCAAAGTGGGCCCTGGAAAAGACAATTCTCCCACAGCTCCTGCTGGGACTTGATCAGCAGTCTGGCACTCTAACCACTTAGCTATCCCTGCTCTTAGTGAGAAGAAAATGGCTGGTGGAGCCAGTTCTGTTCAGGGAAATCTGTCCTCATTTTTAGCACGCTGTGGAAGGACTGCGCTATCATGGTGTATTGTGTCTTTGGTGGCGCCCATCTTCTAACACCCAGAACAAGCAATCATGATCAAGCGAAGGTCAGGGGTCAGAGGCTGCACAGCAGGGTGGACTGGGGTCAGCCACACAGGGCAGGGGGCGTCACCTGTTGAGGTAGGAGGTGCCGGAGCTGGCGATCTCCTCCTGTCCGTTGGTGCAGTAGAAAAACATGGGCTTGTCTGGCTGGGGCCAGGGGAAGTCCAGGTTCTTACGCAGGCGCTCCGCTGAAAACACAGCAATGTTCTGTCACATCCTCATCTTTCAAATCTTCCCTGTGGGAACTTTTCAGGCTATTTGTAAGTAACTAAACAACGGTATGCCTAGTTTGGGTTCCTATGCAGGCGCTCTACTGAAAGCACAGCAATGTTCTGTCACATCCTCATCTTTCAAATCGTCCCTGTGGGAACTTTTCAGGCTGTTTGTAAAAAATTAAACAACCGTGTGCCTAGGGAAATTCATCGCCATCATTACAGTGGAACCCTTAACCACAAGCCTGCCCTGGACCTGCAACCACGCACCTTTTAAGACCACTTTGTTTTCTCCTGAAACTCTTCCTTCACATCATCATGCCAAGGAACCTGTCACCAATGACCATTGTGGCTGAATTTGTTAAGGGTGGTTTTCAGAGGAGTTCCACTGCATAAATGCAGGTGCAGTGAAACCCTTGATGACAGACCACACTCTTTCTAGACCATTTTTAACCCTCTGTGTTTACATGTTGAGGAACCCTTTGCTAGGACAACCCCCCCCCCCCCCCCCCCCCCCCAGGGTAGGGGCAGTCCTACTGCAAATTTATGATGGATTTAAAAAATGGGTCTCGATGCATCAAAAAGGGGCCCATTGTATCAACAAGCAAATCCATCGGTCAGACCAGACCAGTACCTACCGGCAGTGACGCCGTTCTGCAGCGACCCCTCGTAGAAGATGTTGGATGGGAAGTTGGAGAGAGCGGGGTGCATGCGGTACTGCACCTGCAGACGGATGGGGCGGATACCCAGCACCACAAGGCGCTCAAAGAGTGACTGGGACAGGCCGGCCCGCGCTGCCTTCTTGCACATCACCACAGGTCCCAGCTGGCAGTGGTCCCCCACCAGGATGAGCTGAACAACACAGCCACACAGTGAACAACACAGCCATACAGTGAACAGCAGTCACACAGTGAACAACACAGCCACACAGTGAATAGCAGTCACACAGTGAACAACACAGCCACACAGTGAACAGCAGTCACACAGTGAACAACACAGCCACACAGTGAACAGCAGTCACACAGTGAACAACACAGCCACACAGTGAACAGCAGTCACACAGTGAACAACACAGCCACACAGTGAATAGCAGTCACACAATGAACAAACAGCCACCCAGGTGAACAGCAGTCCCCCACAGTGAACAAAACAACCACACTAAACAAAAGTGAACACATGAACAGGCCCCCCCGCGATGAGTGAACACCACAGCAAACAGCCACCCAGTGAACAGCAGTCCCACACAGTGAACAACACACCACACATAAACACATGAAACAGAATGGCAGCTGTCCCCCAGAGGATACTGAACAAGACAGCCACACTGTGAACAACACATGAAGGTGCAGGTGATCAAATACAGCATATGACTCTCAATACAATCAGCAGAGTTATTCTGCTTACTCCCACTTGGGGATTTCTAAATGCTTGAAGGCCAACAATCAGGTTGCATCAAATCTCTAGGCTCCCCTACAACAAAGATTGCAACACACCCAGTTTTTTGGGATTCTAACTGCTGAGGCAAACACAGAAATGCACTGTTGGGAGATAGAGGCCGCAGGGATGCACGGGCTGCAGAGGGGGGAGCATCGCAAAATATACCTGTCAGGCCAAACTAAGCAAGGCAATTCAAATACCCCCCCCCCCCCCCCCCCCTTTTTTTTTATTAGGGGAGGGGGGTATAATCAAAGTACAGCTGTACCAGCCACTCAACCGACCTGCCGACAGCCCAGGATGACGGGGATCATACACTCAGGCTCCGTGGCCTGTGTGCTCTCGTCAATCAGCACTGAGCGGAACTGCATCTTGGCCAGGCGTGGGTCACCAGCTCCCACACACGTGCAGCAGATCACATCAGCCGCCTGCAAACACACACACAAACCTGACGCATTATGAAACAAAGGCACATGCACATACAACCATAACAACAATGGTGAAGTTATGATCTATGCGTGAGAACACGTGCAATACTAACAAAAACTATCAAACAAAATACAAGTAGCAAGAGTGGGTGGGCTGCACTTTAATTTAATCCTGAGCTACCGTTTCATTTGAGTTACAGCGATTGTACCATTAAAGGACCTGGAGCATACAGTTCTACACCCCCGCATTCGGCACCGCACACAAAAGGCCCCTAGCCTGACAGTTCTATGGGGACTCTGGTTGTCACGGTGACCCCTGAAATGCACAAAGACTTCACAACCCTGCAGCATCTGAAATGCTGCTGCGGAGGCCTGGCACAGTACCTGCAGCAGCTCCTTCTCGCACTGCTTCTTGAGCGCGCGGTAGCGTTTCTCATCCGTGGAGGACAGTTCTCCTGTCTCATCCTTCAGCTGCTGCAGCTTGGACAGCTCAGGTACACTGGAACCACCATCAACACAACAGTGTTAAAATCTACAATTAGTAAGGGGGGGGGTGTGTGTGTGGTAAACAGAGGAGAGAGAAACTGAGGCAGGAGAGAGTAAGCAACCGACGTTAAAAACCTAGTCAGCCTTGTAGGTCCTATCTGGGTGAAACAAGAAAAGAGAGCAGGTGAATGAGCAAAAAGGAAACAGACAGAACAATTTCTGATCCTGTCAAGAGAGAAGGTGCAAAGGATGGACACCCAGCGTACCCACCTGTCCATGCTGCGTATCTGGTTGTGCAGTGCCAGGAAAGACACCGGTGAGTCGATGGCTTCACGACTCTTGGCACACAGCCGTACCACCTGAAACACAAACACACTTCATTTTCCTCGGATCCTTCTGTACACAGCACTTGCTTCAACCTACAAGTTAATACCACCAATAAAATGTTGCACGCTGAAACAGATTCAGCTCATACAGTTCTTTTGTTGTTTCTTGTATTAAATCACTGGATGTAAATACTAGGTGGAGGGAAGAAGAGAGAGTGAATTAACTTGAATGATGCCAGCTGCAACTAATTCAAAAGACGGTGTTTTTAAAGCTATTTGTATGCATTTATTCAGACAGTTTTCAATTTATCCTCAGGACACCGAAAAGTGATGGTGTCGCTACCAAGCCTAGATCATCCTGCTAATGTAAATCAAAGATTTTCCATCATATGATCAGAAGCAAGCATGCATATGGGTTGGGGTGGGGAATCTATCTGCTGGCAATGCTATTAAAATGACCTTTCACTAAACACAGTGTGTGCTGTATGTATCCTTACCCAATTCCTTGTATACATATTTTGCCTTTTATTTTTAAGACACATTTCTGTGAAGAAGTCATTTGATGGCCTCAGCCCTTCTGTCACAAAATGGCTTCCCTGTCTTTCATTCACTGCTCAATCCCTCTGTCTCAAAAAGGGTTCCCCCCATCTTTCATTCACCGCTATCACCTGGACTGCTGAATCCCTCTGTCACAAAAGGGCTCCCCCATCTTTTATTCACCGCTATCACCTGTCCCATTTAATCCCTTTCACAAAAGGGCTCCCCTGTCTTTCATTCACCGCAATCACCTGCCCCATTTAATCCCTTTCACAAAAGGGCTCCCCTGGTTTTTATTCACTGCTATCACCTGCCCCATTTAATCCCTTTCACAAAAGGGCTCCCCTGTCTTTCATTCACCGCAATCACCTGCCCCATTTAATCCCTTTCACAAAAGGGCTCCCCTGTCTTTCATTCACCGCAATCACCTGCCCCATTTAATCCCTTTCACAAAAGGGCTCCCCTGGTTTTTATTCACTGCTATCACCTGCCCCATTTAATCCCTTTCACAAAAGGGCTCCCCTGGTTTTCATTCACTGCTATCACCTGTCCCATTTAATCCCTTTCACAAAAGGGTTCCCCTGGTTTTCATTCACCGCTGTCACCTGCCCCATTTAATCCCTTTCGCAAAAGGGTTCCCCTGGTTTTCATTCACCGCTGTCACCTGTCCCATTTAATCCCTTTCACAAAAGGGCTCCCCTGTCTTTTATTCACCACTATTGCCTGCCCAACTCAATCCCTCTACTCAAAGAGGTTCTGCCTGTCATCCACCACTATTGCCGGCCCCATTCAACTGCTCCACCTCCAAGAACTTCTCTTTCATTGCCCGCAATGGCCTGCCCTGCTCAACACAAACCCAGGCCTCACCTTGAGTCCCGTCTTGTGGATCTTCTCGGTCAGCTGGTCCACAGCAATGTTGGAAGGGGCGCACACCAAGGCTGGCCCGCTGTTCTGCTTCACCAGGTGGTACACGATGGTGGCCGATGTCACGGTCTTACCTGTTCCTGGAGGACCCTGCACACACCAAGCAGCCCTCACGTCAGATGGCCAAGCTGTGGTTTGTCAACTGCACTGTCGCAATCAGCAATTTGTGCCATGCGATATTCAGGCTGCTTTACGTGAGAAAATCTGACCGCGACCTAGTTCCACCACGCCAGCCTGCTCAATCCTGCATCAGGGCAAGTGACGAAGAACACGGGATGGCGCACTGGTAGACGAGCCCCTGGTACTCTAATGGAGAGATTACATATCCAAACGATGCACTTACTAACCCTAGTCACTTGCCCTCTTCCCAACCAGACTTCAAATACATTTATGAGGCTGCTGCTGCCACAAGTTGTTTGTGGTAAAGAAAGCTGAGGTAGACTGGCACATATCAACTGAAGGGAAAGGAGGACATGAATGCACAGGTCGCAGGGGCTGTTGAAGAAGAAAGAAGATGTGGAGCAGGAAAACAAGAATATCTTACCAGAAATTGTAAACATGATGGACTGAACTCTTCTACTACATGCCCCCCCCACAAACCAAAGACAGACAGCAGACCTGGATGAGACTGAGAGGCCTCTGCAGCACAGTTTTGACGGCGTACACCTGCGAGTGGTTCAGCTCCGGCAGGCCTGGGGCGGAGAAGCGCTTGGGCAGCGTACACTTGAGAACCACATCCTCCACCTCGTGGCCCAGCAGCTTGTGGTAGATGTAGCCCCACACCGACGTCTCGTCCACTGCAAACGTCTTCATGGCCGCCTGCATCCTGCACACAACACGCACCAGGTTTACTGATGTGAGGTGCTGAGATGCCTGCTTCATATTACCAGGGCACTTCCAAGGGAAAATGATGACAGTTTTCCAAGTCTGCACGATAAACTCACATTGATGGGCCTGCAAATATTATGGCTACAATGCCATAATGCCATTTGAGTAATACGGAATTGGTAATGATTCGTTTAAAAACAACGAAACAGAATTTGAAATCATGACAAACTGCATGAAAATAATGAGAGCAAAGACAGCTACAGTCAACTACTGAACTCCCACAGTCAACTACTGAACTCCCACAGTCATGGAGGGATGCATACAAACACTACAAAAGCCACTGCTACCTGTCAAAGGAAGTGGACTTCCAGACGAAGTCGACGACAAAGCTGTGGGTGCACTCTGAGGGCACACCAGCGTTGCTCTTCAGCTCGATGGCCACCTCGTCGCTGTAGTCTGGCAGCAGTCAAGGCAACACTTCTTGTTCAAACATACCACACAGGGAAAATACTCAAACCTCACCCCCTTCACCTCATGTTAGGACGCCCAAGTGGTAAGTAAGTAAACATGGTGCTTAATGTCCACAGAAACCACAAGGCTTATTAGGGACGAGAAGGGGGAGATTATATACCTATTGCTACACTGTCACCACCAGAATGACTCCTGCATTATCACTGGCAGCGATGCTTTATTAATCATGAGGGACAAAGTCATAAGACAAGTGCCCACAAACCACAACCCTACTGAAGAGAAAGGAGAGCCGAAGCGGTATTGAACCAAGGTCCTTCTGTTTACCAGCCTAACGCCTTACCACTCGGCCAAACTGGCTCAAAGCACAAGTAGACTCTCCATCACCCTGATATAACTGTCACGGCTGACTGGGTGTAAAAATAACAACTCTCCAAAAGTCATGGCTCTGGCAAAATCAGTTGTTGGCTTTTACCCTGACAATATGTTTCAAAGCAAATTTCCTTTTACATGATGTAGCACCATCTGACCAGCCCCGACTACTGTAAATTATGTTTTACTTCCTCAACACTTTGACACCTGTGGACAGGAAGAGAAAGAGGATGAGGAAGACGAGTAGGAGGTGTGCAAAGCCAAGCCAAAGGATACTGTCAGGGATCTTGATGACGTGGCCCACCCCGGACCAGGCCTTGTGCAACTCCCCCACGTAGCGAATCCTCAGCTCGTCCCCATGCATCAGCTTCATCTCTGTCAACACCAACATCACCGTCACATGGGACACTCGCATGCATGGACATTATTTCTCAAAATAAACTAAAATAAATGAAAAGGTGGAGATGGAAAGATGTTGATGGGTGTTCAAATCCAACACACATACACACTAATATAACCATAAATGAAAAGGTGGACACGGAAAGATGTTGATGGATGTTCAAATCCAACACACACAGACTAATATAACCAAATGGCTATCCCATATTGATCAACCAATCACACTTAGTCTTGCAGATCATAACAGTTTAATAAGGTGAGCAGCAAAACTGGAAACACATACCAGAGTCACACAGAACATATTGTTGATGATCTTTCTAATGTATACAGCAACCATCCAATGCTTAATCTATGCTGGTAAATTTGTACTTTATGTTTCTGACACACCTCTCCGCTAGAAACAAGGTCAAGGTTCTCAAACCTGGTATGAATCTGTAAACCCCAAGCAAGGTTACAATGACACAATTTCTAAAAGACTTCACTTAAACAGTATCCAAGAAAAACAACAATGTTAAATGTGTTTGTGAAATCAAAACTGATAAAGACAAGCAAAAGTAAAAAATATTAACAATCATAAAACAATATGTAGTTAAAACTGTCCAACATTCCTGTGACCTTGAAATATGGTCAAGGTCACCAAATGTGGTAAGAAAACATCCAGCTCAATAAACAGTTCAAGTATGACACCATCACTTTCAAGGTGTCTGAGAAAATTAACTAAAGTCTTTGACATGCCAGACACTCAAACGGCCACCCCAACACTTACTCCATATGCTCACATATTTTGATGCAAGTCCAAAACCATCCCAACTGTGACAACTACTTTCAACACAAGACAGAATGGACCTGGGACAAGAATCTGGACATTACCGTCATTGGCCTTGGGCATGTGGAAGTAGGCGATGCGCTTCTTGTTGAGCCCGAGGTCCCAGCGCACGGACATGTTGTCCTGGGTCTGCGACTCCTTCAGCTTCTTGTCATAGTCTGCCTCCAGTTTGACCAGGGGGCCAAAGATGTTCTGGTACTGGTAGGCGTCATCGTACCTGCGCACATGCAACACAACCTTCACAACATACTTGACCTGGGGGCCAAAGATGTTCTGGTACTGGTAGGCGTCATCGTACCTGCGCACATGCAACACAACCGTCACAACATACTTGACCTGGGGGCCAAAGATGTTCTGGTACTGGTAGGCGTCATCGTACCTGCGCACATGCAACACAACCTTCACAACATACTTGACCTGGGGGCCAAAGATGTTCTGGTACTGGTAGGCGTCATCGTACCTGCGCACATGCAACACAACCTTCACAACATACTTGACCTGGGGGCCAAAGATGTTCTGGTACTGGTAGGCGTCATCGTACCTGCGCACATGCAACACAACCTTCACAACATACTTGACCTGGGGGCCAAAGATGTTCTGGTACTGGTAGGCGTCATCGTACCTGCGCACATGCAACACAACCTTCACAACATACTTACAATAAATCAACCATCTAAATAATTTTTTATTATTATTAATAAAGTGCAAGATTTTCTCTGGAAAGACCGCTTCAAGCACACACACACACACCTGAACACAAGGAGTACACTATACACAATTTACAAGTTTAAAAAAATACTGAACAGGGACTTAGTTAGGGGGAGGAAAAGAGCAAAGCGAGAGGGAAGTATGGACGGTTGATTGTTTTGGAAAACCAAATGTCTTGAGGTTGGATTTGAAGAAGTCCAGAGAAGGTTTCCCACAGGGGGGGAGTTTTTGTGTGTGCAGAGAGATGGAAGACAGAGGAAACGGCATGAGACTAGTCTGGATTGATGATGGCTTATACAGCGCTATCCTCCGCTCTCTTGAGCAGACTCACTGCACTCACATGTGATCCTGCATGAGTGACTAGCTTTTTATAGCGTGTTTTCTTGAATATCCACCAAAGTGGTGTACTTACAGCGCTGGCATGGCTGGTGCCACATGAAACTGCTGCCGTCTCAGCGCAAGTTCCATGTACACCATACAACCATGCTCCATGTCACTTCATGCAAAACCACATACGTAAGGTGTATGCGTGTTTAGCTGTAACCTGCCACCTGCACTTTTGGCAGAATGACCGGGATCTTTTACTGTCTGCGTAACACGGGGGTGGAACGGATACCGAAATAAGAGTCAGCACAGAAAGTTGACCCTGGAGAAGAAAATTCTCCCGCCGCTCCTGCAGGGATTCGAACCCGCGACCTTTCAATCACGAGTCCGGCACTCTAACCACTGAGCTATCCCCGCCTCCCCATATAAGCTATCATCAATCAATCAAACTAGAAAGAGGAATGTGGAGGCCAAGAGTATCAGCAGCAGAGCGGAGAGCATGGAAAGGTGTGTAATGCTGAATACATCTACAGCAGAGTGTTGATCTTGCATTAAATACTTTGCAAGCACGCGTTTCCCAGGTTCATTTTGGACTCATCAGGTAATCTGGTAAACTCTAAAACCTACTGCATAAACACTGCCTGCTATACAAGGCAGACATGTTCTGTCCATGTGGCATTACATCAGCTAAATTGTCAAATGCTGGGCAGAAAGCTGTGGGACCAACAATAAAGGTGAACCAAGCCAAGCATAAAAATGATGGATAACAAAGTCTGCAGTCAACAACTTTCCTTCCACATTTCTCACAAGTCTGTCACTGTTCTGCACATCACACTCCCCGCTTTTTTACTCAACTACTCCCCCCATAATGCCATGCATCACGTTATGAGGCAAATGACGCCAGAGAACAGACCTGAGCAGAACTTGCTGCGGCTCCTCATCCACGCCGGGTTTCTCCAGGTCCTCCAAAGTGGCGTCAGGGTTCTCCTGCAACAAACAAAATGACAAACTGTATCATCTTCATATCTAAGAAACAGCAAATATCTACACAGAGAAAACAGGAAAGCCACCTACTCAGAGAACTGAGATTCAAGCACAGAACTGGAAGGGGGGAAAAGAAAAGAAAAAGCTAATTACATCCCTTAAATAAATGCCAGTCACATTAAGTATATCATGCACCATCTTTTTTAACGTACGTAGCTACCATATACTGTTGAAATTCCATCAGATAAGAATAATGACACTAACCAATCTTTCAAAAAAACTACTTGCAGTTTATGTTTCTGATGTACTTGTGACCCTGAAGCAAGGTATGGTCCTGCAATGCTTGTCGCTCACCACACTTGTATGTTTTTGAGAAAACTGGGATGTTATAAGTTTCGGTAGTGCCAAGACAGCCATACAGTTGGCCAGCCAAACAGCTAACTCGCGTCCACACGACCAACCCACCTTCCACAACTCCTCCAGCTTGTTGATCTGCTGGGCGGAGATCTGGCGACTGCGCATCTGGTCCTGGTCTGATGGTACCTTCACCAGCCATGAAAGAAACTGCCGGTCCTGGATCAGCGGCTGCCACTGGCTGGGGTCCCTGCACACACAGTCAGACACACCCACATGCAATCAGAAACATAATTACGCACACACACACAGTGAAACACATCCAAACACATACATACATACATATACACACACACAGAGTTAGGAACACAGTCACACACACACACACAGAGACACCCACACACAATCAGACAATTACATGCCTACACACACAGAGTTAAAAACACAGACACATCCACACATGTAGACATGCATGTAGTACATACATGCACACACAGAAACACAATCACACACACACAACACATATGTACATACACGCACACACCAAGTTAGAAACAGTCAGACACACCCACACATGTATGTATATACACACGCACACAAAAATCACAGCCTCACACACAACACAGTCACCTACACATGCTGGCACATATGTGCATACACGCACACACAGTTAGAAACATAGTCCGACAATAATTTAGACAACCCCACATGCAATCAGATACATGTACACACTCATACAATAAGACACACAACACATGTACCTACATACACACACCGGCACAAGGTTGTTCTGGACTAAAGCCCTGCAAGAGCTGAGGCAAATGACACCTGTCTGCACATCATCATCAGTAGTTTCATGGCCAGATAAAATCAGTGCCAACATAATTACACACATCACAAAGCGGTAACAGTGCAGTCAATTTCTCTCACCATTTGGGCAGGCAAAACGAGCCAAGCAACCTTCTCCACAGAAACAGGAAAGATGTGGCAGCAAGCAGTTAGACCTGTACTTTCACCGCTTATGGGACTCGCCTGACACTACGGTCACCTAACACCTCACATGAGATACCTGCTCATTCTCACAAGACTCACCTAACAAAACAGCCACCTCACCAGACACCTCATTTGGGGTATTTTTCCTACTCACTCATTCTAAGCCCAACAGTGGCGCAAGGCAAGCTAGGGGCTGGAAGCGAGCCACTGACCAGTTCATGTCTTTGAGGTTGGAGAGGGTGGCGCAGGGATGGCGGCACAGCAGAACCACCACAGAGTCGGCCTTGGCTGGGATGAAGCCCAGGAGGAAGACGTTGCGACAGCCACAGTTGTAGCACTCCAGCACCGTCTCCCCCAGGGGGCCGTCCTTGTGCAGGGTCACCTCCTTGGCCTTAGCACGCACCAGGTGGTTGATGATGTGGCTGTGCAACAACAAAACTAGCTGATGAAAATTTTAATAACAAATATACATAAAAAACAGGCAATAATAAAGATAAACCTAGTCATATGCATATGATTAAAAGACTTCTACAGAAGAGGATTAAAATCCCCCCCCCCCCCCCCAATTAATGATGTAACTGTGGAGCAGTGAAATTACTAAAAACCAGGTGATGACACTAAAGCAGGTGATGATAAGAACAAACCAGGTCATGGTAACAGGTTCATCCCACTGGCCTGTACCCACACCAGGTGGCTGATGCAGCTGTGAAGCAACAACACCTAGGTGATTGCAAAAGGGGCAAACCAGGTCATGGTAACAGGTTCATCCCACTGGCCTGTACCCACACCAAGTGGTTGATTGGTGATATGACTGTGAAGTAACAACACCCAGGTGTTTGCAACAGGGACAAACCAGGTCATGG
This sequence comes from Alviniconcha marisindica, assembly GCA_018857735.1. Lineage (NCBI taxonomy): Eukaryota > Metazoa > Mollusca > Gastropoda > Provannidae > Alviniconcha > Alviniconcha marisindica. The sequence continues at coordinate 447,607 of JABMCL010002010.1, read as the reverse complement.
TAACAGGTTCATTCCACTGGCCTGTGCCCACACCAGGTGGTTGGTGATAAGGCTGTGAAGCACTCCCTCATCAGCAGGGTCCTATGGGCAAGTCATTCACATAGTTACTCCCCTTTTCCAAGAGGCCGTCGTTCATCTTCTTGGCAACAGGGCCATACCATCATGTCATGATGACACACAAATAAATGTCACTATGTTTGTCAAAAGGTGGTGAGTGGGATGTGTGTGGCAAGCAGCAGATGAAGCACTCACCTCCCTGATGTGTTGCCACGTCCATTGCAAAACCATTTCTTGGAGGTGTTGCAGTACACCACACAGGCAGGGTCATGGATTCCACAGTACCTGGAAATGTATATATACATCATTGTCATGTAGATTATCATAAATTCCACAGTACTAGAAATGTACACAAACCATTGTCATGTTACATGTAGATGATCAAAGCTAAAAAACAAAACAAACAAAAATGCACCTAACCTTAATAAAACAATAATTACCCCCCCCCCCCCCCCATGACATCTTTCAAGCAACTTTTTTCCAATTTGAAAATGTTCACCCCCCCCCCCCCCCCCCCGGGTGTTTTATCACAAGGTTTTGTATGTACATCAGATCAAAACTACACAATACATTTGTAAGTGACATCCATGCACTCATTTTGATAAAAAAATAAGCAACATTTACTCTTTGGGGTGTTTTTCTCGATCCCTTTCTGAATCTCTTCATGCACAGGCTACGAATTATTACAATACACAGACCCCCCCCCCCCCAAGTCAAAAATCAAACACTCACGCGCAAGCGTATTTTGGCAGGTCTTTCATGTAGAACTGATCCTCCTCTTCCTCTTCAAAGTTGAGCTCTCCCACACCCTGTGTGATGGGGTTGATGGACAAGTCCACTCCATTCTGAACAGGGGTCTCTGGTCCATTCACCTGGAAACAAACAAGTCATTCAGTCATAGGGCTGATGGACAAGTCCACTCCATTCTGAACAGAGGTTTCTGGTCCATTCACCTGGAAACAAACAAGTCATTCAGTCATAGGGCTGATGGACAAGTCCACTCCATTCTGAACAGGGGTTTCTGGTCCAATCACATGGAAACAAACAAGTCATTCAATCATAGGATTGATGGACAAGTCCACTCAATTCTGAACAGGGGTTTCTGGTCCATTCACATGGAAACAAACAAGTCATTCAATCAAACTTTGGGCAAAAAAGTAGTCACACTCTACAATTGCTTCACAACAACAATAACAGAGGCTTTTCACTTTTCTGCTCATCTCCGATGATAGGCTGAGTGCATTTCTGTAGCACAGGAAGCAGGGCATGACACAGTAATGGCCCAGCTGCTGTATAGTTGGCAAGAAATAATTTTAGGAGTTTTTTCAGTCAACCATGACTGCCTTTTTGATACAGTTACACTTACAGGGCTGCAGAAATTACACACTTGCTTGGTCACCACAAGCAGGGGAAAAGCCATTTTAGTTTTTTAATTCTCTGTTTTATAAAACCTTTTGGTCCCCACAGCACCAGAGAAGTAATAAGACTAGAGTAGTGCTGTCTTTACTGTCCAAAGAAAATTACTGTAATGTTAATTGTTATCATTATGTTATTTTTAACATCTGAAAAAAATTGGGACAACAAATCTCTGGCAAGCAAAGTTCCTTTTGGACAGTAACTGGCTAGTGTGGTTGTCTGGAAGGAAATGCTCCACTTCTGCAGGCCTGCAGTTACAAACTAATTTATATCGGTTTCAGGAAAGTGAAACAGTGTTGAGTTAGTGACAATGTTTCAGCTGTTAGTAATTGGCTGCCTTACTAAAAATGTTACTTTTTTTTTTACTACCACCACCCCATCTCTCCTTTCTTTTCTCTATTCCCTGACACTATGTGATTTTGTTTTTAATGTTTATTATAATGTTACTGTATAATTTTTAAGTGTACATCTGGGTAACTACACTACACTCATCATTAGGCAGGTCAAAAAAACCACACAAAAAACAAACCCTGGGGAAACATAATATCATAAATATGATTAAATTCATCTGGCTAATATAGTACTTTAATAAAAATTTAAACACAACAGATTATTCTGGAAACCCTCACTACTTGTAATACTACTGCTAGTGACATGTTTTGCTGGCGGACAAAACCTTCATAAGCAGAAAAACCTACTCGTACAACTCTGAGTCTGACTGTGGCTTGTGCCCAAATTTTAGAGGCAATAAAAATCACAGATCTTACAGTTAGTTATACATGTATACTGTATACATACGTACAGCAATGTCTGATGTTGCTGCCTTTACCCATGTGCTTACAAGATCTTTTCCATTACTTCCTTATTCGGTTGACTCAGCGTAAAACACCAACTTACTTACTTCCTTATTCAGCTTTATAGCAGTTTTCCCTGAGTCCACAGCATTTAACTTAGATTTAAGAGTACAAAGCCTTTATTGTATCTATGATCTTTGAAAATAACCCCCCCCCCCCCAAAAAAAAAAATCCTACAGCTTTACAGCACTTTTCCCTGAGTCCACAGCATTTGACTTAGATTTAAGAGTAAAAAGCCTTTATTGTGTCTATGATCTTTGAAAATAAAACCCAAAACATCCTGGCCAATTACAGTGTCAATACTACAGCTGCATACCTGATGTTGAACATACTGCACCAAACAGGAAACTGAAGGTAAAAACAGTTTGCACTTTTAAGCAACTGCATCACCGTTGTTACAGCGTTACTGTTAGTGCCTGGGAACTAGAGAGTCAACGATCAGTACCAGCTGTCTCCGCTTCTTTCATCAGGAGTCATGCCCAACTCGAACACAACTGAAGCTGTTACAGTAATACTGATAGATCTCAATCAGTGAATCACAGCAGAGCACATCAGCTGTTGTTCTGATCACAGGGTTCATACATGACCAGTATTTTACTAGCTATTAGCATATACTGGAAACAAAATAGCAATCTGCCAGATCTACCCTGACTGGTTATTATTTTGTTTGACAGGTTCTCAAAACTGCCCCCCCCCCCCCCCCCCCCCAAAGAGCAGCCTAGTGAGAGTGTGTGTGTGTCTGGGGTTTTGTGTGCGTGTTCTGTCAAGAACACGGGGATAGGAGCTGGGTGTTTGCTAGCAGAACTCTCCTAGTCCTATGGACAGCCCTGCATTGACCAGTTGCACTTGCAGTGATTATCCGACTCTGAACCACTTTCGCCATTTCCTAGATGTCACACCGGTTTGCAAAATGTCTAGCATGATCACTGAATCTTCCAAAATATTTGCCATCAACTATGCTACTAACAGAAATAGACCCCCCCCTCCCCCCACCCCCCTTCACTTTTTTTTCCAGTTTTAAACTACCAAAATACATTATACAGTAGTACTAGTAGTATATTACTAGTAGTGACCTACTGTGTAGAGTAAGAACTAAGATTTAATTATAACAAAAAGTACACATTCAAGTAAGTACAAAAAGTAAAGACCCATTAGCCATCTCCATAACATTACTATTAGTTATTACAGTTTTACATTATTTACAGGTCTGCATGGTAGATAAAACATTAAAATTAAAAGCAATAAATCCATTCCAATTTACCTTCTGCAACATTCTCTTAAAGTAACCCAGGCCCTCCTCAGTGACTACATCATTCCGTATGACACAACCTGAGGGCCACGCCAATGAAATATATATGTTACGACCAAATTGCATAAAAATTACAATGTAATTCAAGTTCCCAATTCCATACTAGTATTAGTGGTAAGTGGCATCACTGTGAATCGACACTCTTAAGTCTAACTAGTCTACTCTTTCACTCTTTGGAGCAAAAGACGAAGGATGCCCTATGTTTTGCAGGGAGCGGGCAGGTTGCACAATTTGCTCTGGAGTTGTAGCTATATATCACGATCATCCAAGAAGATTGAAATGAATCACTATACCCTGTATACCTGCCTGCTACTGTGCTAGAGTCTACTCACTAAAACTCTTTTTAAAAGAGCATGATTGTTACCAGAACATTAATGCATGATTTTAAAACTAAACGAAGAGCATGACTGCGACTTCTTTAGATCAACCCTTAAGATTTTTCTTTTACGATAGACCTGCCACATTTTTCATTCTATGTGCTACCTTCCTCTGCCTCAAGCCTGCTCATTTAATGTTATCTGTTCACCCTGTGGGTAAAATAAGTTGTGTATACATATTCATATTGTATTACTTACAAGTTACTGTACACTATATTACTTACACTGTTATATATGTTACATTGTGTGCATGTATCATTGTATGTGTGTGAGCTTAGACTGGTCTCCCTGAATAAGATTTTGTATTGTATGAATATTTTAATTATCATTATTAAAATATTACTAGAACAGTAGAAGCCGTTTACTCACTACTGACCTGTGATCATTTAATTAGTGACATAATTAACATTTTTTTAACACCTAAATCAAGCAAGGAACTTTAGAACATATGTTCTGGGATTATGCTAAAATTCAGGTGTTCTGGCGTGATTTCGTAGACTGGCTTTATACAAATTCCCCCCCCCCCCCCCCCCCGTAGACAGCTCAGGCTGTTGAAGGAATCTGTTATTTTTGGTTACAATTCTAATCTGCATTCTGACAAAAATCTGGACATTTATTCTTCTTGCTAAGTATCATATAGTCCATGCCAAAACAAATATGAAATAATGTTAATCCCCTGATACAAGTTTTTGGTAGAACAGTAATTACTGTTAAACAAAGATTTGCTGTCAAAAATATGCTGTTAGTTATAAATTACAATATATACTATAGCTAACTTTAATAAAGGAATTGGCATTGACCATTGTCCGGTAACTTTTTTACCTTGACATATTCTTGCCATTTGTTGATTCTTGAGGCTGATAATGTGATCTGGCTATTGTCAACTTGACCCCTTACCTCCCTCTTCAAATTAAAAAAACTAACTTTAATTATCCCACAAGGGGCAATTTTGTTGTGGTCATGGTGGGCTCATAACATAATGAATACATAAAGTTAAAAGAACAATACAAGAACAAACACAACACCACCAGAATACACATAAAGAGGGAGAGCCCACTGACAAACAAGTCGCCACTGGTGCAGCATCCCTGACCTTGACCTCTTCTCCATTGTTCTAACTTTCTGCTTATGCGTATGCATACAACTTCGGTATTCATAATTCAATAGTACTTAGTAGCCATCAGCTGATCGGGTGCACCGGTCATTATCCAATACCCTTGGGTGCGGTGGACATGACGGGGATAGAGCCATGCAGAGATATGAATCAGTGAACCGATGTATTGTTAATGTTATTGGACAGATGCATGCTATAGGAATCAAAATGAAAAGCCCCACAATGATGTGCTTGGCCAAAAAAAAAACAGAAAGAAAAAAAGTTTACAGTCTTTAATCATTACTGGTGTTTTTCGGTCTAGTAATACTAATAGTATTGACCATCGCACTGGCTTGACCCTGAGCCTCCGCTAGACTGGCATATGCCACTTTTTACCAGTAAATCACTAAATGTTCCCTTTGTACTGGTAAAAATAATGTTGCTGGTAGTGGTCCCATGTACCAGCTGAAACTGAGCCCTTTCATGCTTGCAGGAGATACTCAGTTCCCTAGGTCCAGAAGCAAGTGGAAGCTCTGGCTAAACAAGATCGCTTCATGTGTCGATCAGCTAGCAAAATTGTCAGTACTTTCACTGCCAGCACCCTCCCCTACCCCCTCCTCAAATGGACAGATCCCAAAGTATGAGTGCAGACTGCAAGATACCGGACTGTTCCATTTCTGTTTGGATAAATCAGTTTTGCTGCATGATTTTTACCGCTCCATTTTCATTCTAGATCTAACTGTATCAATATGGCACAATGAAGCACAGTCATTTTTTTCTTAGCCAGCGCTGACCAAAACATCTGTATCATTGTTTATTTCAAACGAAGACACCCTTGAAATGTCTGAGAAAACCATCAAACCACCAGCTATTAATTAAGTAACAGAAGATAAAGGAGTACAACAGCGCTTTCTGTGGCACAGGCATGGAAGATGATGATGAAACTGGAAAGCCTGGTGTCTCAGAATGACCTTTGTTCTGCAGACTGTGGTGTGCTACTGTTGGGGTAGGGACCAGAGTGGTGAACAAGTGTGACCTTTGTTATGGGGGTGGATGGGGTGGGGGTGTGGGCACATTATTAGGTGTAGGTAATGTCCACTGAACCAGCTGCGGGTTGGTACCAGAATTTCTTTTTATTGCTGGTACTGCATACTGACAGTCCCACCTGTCTCTGCTTGACCACACAGAGGTAGCTGAAAAACATGCCTCTAAACACACTCCCATATTTCACATAAGTAATGACTATGGAGTTTGTCCACACACATCAATAATATATGATGTTTGAGATCAGTGGCAGGGGGTGGGAAATTGCTCAGTGTTCCTGATGATGCACAACTGCAGGTCTATTACAGTATTAGTATTACACACAGATTTCAATTTTGATGCATAGTATCGAGATCTGTGCATCATGTTGACGTACATGTATCTATTTTCAAAGCAATAAAAATAATCAACAATCATTTAGCTCATCAATCAAACCAGATCAGCAAAGTTCTGAATGCAAAACTCTGCTTGCCTAACCACATTCCTGTCCGCAATGCTGATTGGTTTAAATGTCACTTCCGGCAGTTGTATTTCGAAACTGACTGGTAAAAAAAAATCACCTCCTTTCTACGCTGTCACTTCCTTTCAACGCTTTTGTTTTCATTTTGGCTGAAAACATGTTGCTTTTACCTAGCTTACATGTGCAAAGATGCACTCGGCAGTGAGGTCTGATAACAATATTGTTGTTGAGAGAGAAAGTATTAAAGCAGTTGAAAAAGATCTTTGTGCAACCGTAGTCACTAGCATACATTCCACTGGTGCAACTGTTGTCAATAGTGTTAAGTGCGACTGAATTTTGGCAAAGGTGGAGATAATGGCCTCCCTCATTTCTCCTTTTGCTTGGTTGCAAAATAGATCTTAAAATTCCACAGTAATCTACTCTGCTCCATGGCAGCCAAATAACTTATTATTATTACCGTTTTTGCAACAATTATTTTTGTACTTGCTTCCTTCACTGATGTGCTGGAAGTTTTCCATCAGAACAACCTCAAACAAAACTGAGGCTGTTCCGATAAAAAATAAAATAAAAAAGGTCGGTAAAGCCTAAAGGGAGCAAAATAAAAAGGTAACTCACAAAAATGGTCATTGTGTACATTTACAACTGATTATTTGGTTACCAGATCAAAGCAAAAATCACTGTGGAATTTTGAGAATTGGAGATCCGGGCCATTTTGCTACAGAGTGGTCCAAAAATGCAGTACTCTTTTTTTTTTTAAAGATCACCACTGCCCAAATTTTGTTCTGTTATGCATTTAAGAGTACACGTCTGAGCTAAAATTGAAAGGACTGAAGAAAAAAAAGTTTATGTTTACATACATGTACAAAATGAGTGTAAGTATGAAGAATGATGGAGCATTTGTGGTGTGGTGTAAACAAAACAACAAAAGCTGCTACTGAATATTCAGTTTCACAAAGCTGGTTCAGTTTTGTGACCCCCGTTTAGACTGTTTGACCCTTAGATTTTTTGGACAGGGGGTCATTGTGACCCTCAGTTAAAATTTCTACCAGGAACACCGACTGTTGTTGCTTTGTGTCAGTCTCACACTACGACTCACAGTAACACTTTGTGACCCAGACTCCAAGCACTGGTTTATGACATCTCTCCTTCAAGTTTCAACCACTGCTGTATTTAGTTATGTCAAAGGTTCCGGAACACTGTCAGCTAACGAGCAGTTTCTCATTGGTGCTCAAACAGTAGTAAGTTTGTTACAAACAACTCAAATAAAAGAAACCATGTCATTTACAGCTACCAACAAAGTTTACACCAGCACAAATAAAACCACAACTGTTTGAATCAAGACAAATCTTTTTTTTCCACCCGGGGTGTATGCATCTCACGTTTACATGGGGGCTCTCACGTTTACATGGGTGCTAGGCTGCTTCCAGTCATATTAGTACCCAAACCTTTTGGCGGGCACTGACCACATCAGTGGACAGCTGCACGGAGATAAAGAGTGCCCCATCAGTGGCATAACTAAATCTTGCAGAGTTTGGAGAAAGGTGCCAAAAAGCAATGCTCGGAATGTGATTGTGACCCTCAGTTAAAATTTCTACCAAGAACACTGACTGCTGTTGTCTTGTGTCAGTCTCACCCTAAGAGTAACACTAACATGCTGTGACCATCAGTTAACATTTCTACCAGGAACACTGATTGCTGTTGCCTTGCTGTCACAGAGTCAGTCTCACCACAATGGCATAAGCATAACAGTAAGACTGTAAGAGAGTAACACAGTGTCATGTGATTCACTGATTGTGACCATTGGTTAAAAATTTCTACAAGGAACACTGATTGCTGTTGCCTTGCTGTCAGTCTCACCCTAAATCCCGTTCTTAACTGGGCGACTGTTTCGCGAACCTAGTTGGAAGTATTTGGCGAAGCTAGTTGGTTCTTAACTGGGCGAACTTTTCTTCACGAACCTAGTTGGAAGTATTTGTCGAAGCTATATTCGGGGTCCAAAAAGCTTCGCTCAACATGTTCTGGGAACATTCGCCCTATTCGACGATCATTGCCTCTGATTGGCTGAGAGCAGAGCTCTCCTGTAGATGAAGAAAAATAAAAATAAAAATGGATGACGGCATCACTAGGTTCTTCACTCGCTTCAGAGGGCATTTGTTTATTTGTTGACTTGTGGGAGGCCAGCCTTGTCTCGGAGACCCAGAATGAGATAGTAGTTAGTTGAGTTACCCTGTGAGGGATGATGAAAGTATACTGACTTAATTTGACTTTAGCCTACATTTTCGATCATGCTGTCTGCTGCGCTCTGCCGCAAGTTTGGGCCAAAGCTTGCATCTCATTACAAGCCAGTTGAGAATGAAGTAAAGTCTGGACTGTCTGAACCATGTTTGGCGAACTAAAAGTTCAATTAAGAAACAATCATAGTTCAGTGAACTGTCCCGAAGTATGTTCAGCGAACAAACATTCGCCAAGTTAAGAATGGGCTTAAAGCCCGTTCCTAATTGGGCGAATGTTTGTTCGTGAACTTAGATGGAAGTATTCAGTGAACCTAGTTGGTTCTTAATTGGGCGAACTTTTCTTTGCAAACCTAGTTGGAAGTATTCGTCGAAGCTATATGCGGGATCCAAAAAGCTTCGCTCAACATGTTCTGGGATCATTTGCCCTATTCAATGAAAATTGCCTCTGATTGGCTGAGAGCAGTTCTCCTGTGGATGAAGAAAAAAAAAAAAAAAAAAAATGGATGACGGTGTCGCTAGGTTCTTCACTCGCTTCAGAGGGAATTTGTTTATTTGTGACTTGTGGGAGGTGCAGCCTTGTCTCGGAGACCCAGAATGAGATAGTAGTTAGCTGAATTACCCTGTGACTGTGAGGGATGATGAAAGTATATTGACTTGACTTTAAACCTACATTTTCGATCATGCTGTCTGCTGCGCATCTGCCACAAGTTCGGGCTGAAGCGTGCATTTCATTACAAGCCAGTTGAGAACAAGTGAATTCTTCAAACTGTCCGAACCATGTTCGGTGAACTAAAAGTTCAATTAAGAAATGAATCATAGTTCGTCGAACTGTCCGAAGTATGTTTGGCGAATGAACATTCGCCCAGTTAAGAACAGGCTTAAGACTGTAAGAGTAGCAGTAACACAAACCTTCTTTCCTTACTTCTGTTAGTTTAAAATTGAGAATAGTTCCACCTCTTGATCAGTGGAGGGAGAGTACTGAAGCAGCAAACCACTGTCAAAAAATGGATCCAACCCAAAACTCAGCATGTTTATTTCTTCAAATAACAGCTGTTCAGCCTATTGTCATTACTGTAGATACATGTCCCACACAACTGGAGGAATACTGTGAAATTTCCATGACAACAATAACATGAATAAGCAACATTCCCTACTTTGGGCAATTCCAGAATTAGTGATCATTTAAAGTTCAACTTTTTTCCTTTCCTTTTTTTTTTTTTTAAGCAGCACAATTCTAGAATCACACAAATTCGTACTTTGCTCAGAACACTTTCAGTTGTGAACCAAGGCAAGTGGCAAGTCTAGCTGAAATGGGAATCCACGTGGGGGGGAAAAACGCCTTCTTTCTGCTTTCAAGTTTCATGTTATTTCTTCGGAAATCACAAATTGTGAATACGAGCAAATATGCACATTATTCTGCAGCAAGTCATATACATTTGCCAGTTTCTTTATGAAGCATATGCAGTTTAAAATTCAACTAAATTATACCCTGAAACCAAGCAGCAGTTCCTTTAATTTCTCACGGTGTCGAAAAAATCAAACCGGACGTTGCCATTGTGAACAACCAACACCCTTAACAATAACCGCCATGATGGTAAGTTTGCCCAGATTTGTTATAAAATCTCACCTGGCTTTGGGTCTGCAGTTCAATCTGAGACGCTTGCGTCTGAGACTGAGTTTGCGACGGAAGAGTGAAGTCTGTGAAATCAAACTCTGAACCTTGGGTGTCAGCGCCCAAAAGGTCGGCTCCGTCCTCTGTTTCCAGGAAGGTAAGCGTTTGCGAACTTGGACCATATGCATCAACGCTCATTCTGGAACGCAGTATCGTTTACAACTTACGAAATAAATGTTAACAAATCACTCTGCAAATAATTCTTACACTAGCATAACGGGTAACGAGCAACCCCCCTTATTTTCCAAGCCTGTATCCAGACAAAAGTACCGTCTAACACGCCATTCCGTTCTTGCAATGCTGACGTCAGAGCTAAGCAAAAACACGTGACGAATAATACAGCAAAGATTTTGTGGTGACGTTTTGCGCAAGTTTGCAAGGGCGGATAACTGTTCACACGCGGTCTGGTTTGAGTCAAGAAGTAAGTTTAGAATTTGAAATGTTGCATTTATGATTCATTACCTGAACTGATTTTCCGACAGAGAATGAGAAGAGTGACGGAGGTATAACCTCCCCAAAATGTGGGCTGTATGTATTTGTACAACAGATCTTTTATGGAAAACGGTGTATCATTAGCTCTAATCTCGTTTGATTGAGTTTGACCAGTCTCCCCTCACTAAATCCGTAAATGGCTCGAGAACTTGCTTCTAAGATCAGCGAGTAGAGACGAGAGGATTCTGATTCCACTCACAGCTTTCCCCTCCACTGTCCATTTTGATAGAGTGTACCGGCTCAGTGTCCCAGTGATTTAAAGGGCTGGTGTCGAGGAGGGGGGCGTGAATCGAAGATAATTTTTCTTAGAAAATAGAACTAAATTTTTGAAATTACAAAATGAAAGTGAAACTGAAGCCCTGTGTGACGCAGATCATACCATGTTTTCACTGTTTCACTTTCATGAGTCACAAATGGAAACAGGGATGCCGTCATTACGCAGTATTTACATGAACTTGATGAAGTAGCCAGAGTGTCATGACTTGCCACAAGTAGTCTAGGGCCTGCTTGCAGCTGTTGGGGTAGGAGGTCAACTGGTGAATGACTGTTATTATTCATAGCTTTTATGTAGTGCTGTTCTGTGCTCTCAAGCAGACTCACTGCGCCCATGTCGCATGTGATTCTGAGTGAGTGACTGTGTCCTTTTTTATAATGTGTATTATTAATATCCACACATGGAAGTGGTGTACAGATACAGTGATAGCACTCTTTGGTTGTTGCATGGCTGGTGCCACATAAAACTGTGCAGGTGGCAGGTTACAGTTAAACACACATACACCCTACCTATGTGGCTTTGAATGAAATGACACTGTAAACTTCCACCTGCATTTTTGGCAGAATGACTGGGATCTTTTATGTGCTACTGCAGTAACACGGGGGTTGAACGGATACCAAAATAAGAGTCAGAACAGAAAGTTGACCCTGGAGAAGAAAATTCTTCTGCCACTCCTGCCAAGACTCAAACCCGGGACCTTTCAATCATGAGTCCGATGCTCTAACCACTGAGTTATCCCCACTCACCAAACTAAAGTTATACTAAAGTTATATGAACTCCATATGTATTATATATATAAATTATAATGTGAGCCATTTGTTGGTACTTGAACTGGTCTGTCTTTTTTGCGTCCACTGCACTCTGTGGGAGAGGGTTCCATAGATTCACTACTTTGTCAGAGATGTTTCTCTGGATCTCTACGGGCATGATCTGTGGAAGTTATTAGTTATAAATTACCGTTTCATGTTTGAAGCCACGGACCCTTTGGACAGATTGTGCAGAGGAGTATGAGATTTCCACACACACCTTGGGGTCTTTGACTAGATTGAAGGCTATTTTGATGAAATAGTATTATAATATAAAGTAAAACTAAAGTAGGTTAGACAATACTTGGTTTTTACACAATTTTAGCAACAGTGCATCAAGCAGAATACATGAACATGGTTAAAATTTCTTCTACTTCCTAGGATAGTGGTGGACACTTTATCAAAGGAAAAATACAGACTTAATAAAAAGGTGTATAAGCCTGCATCTTACAGAAGAGGAATAACTAAAAGAAATTATGTAAAGCAGCACTAGCACTGTATCAGCAGGTAAGCAGCACTAGCACTGTACCACTACCACCAGGTAGGCAGCACTAGCACTGTACCAGCAGGTAAGCAGCACTAGCACTGTCCAAGCAGGTAAGCAGCACTAGCACTGTCCCAGCAGGTAAGCAGCACTAGCAGTGTACCAGCAGGTGTAGCAGGAACATGAGGCCGAAGAAGAAGCAGTAGCACGGCAGACAGATGCCTAATCAAGCAGGGGACTGGTCAGATGTACACTGGACTGTTGGTGTTACTGACCTGGCACTGTAGCAGAGCTTCTGTGAACTGAAACTTTTCTTTCCCCAATCAGTGAACACAATGGGATTAGATGGTACAAAAAGTTAGAAACTACCTGTCACCATGACAGACAAGCATCACACTTTGACAGTGGCTGTGTATTGTATGCTTATGACTATGAGTGCAGGCAAGATCTTGCTTAGAGTGGTCTTTGATTGATTGATGATCACTTTTATATAGCGCTATTCTCCGCTCTCTTGAGCAGACTCACTGCGCTCGCATGTAGCTCTACATGAGTGACTGGCTTTTTATAGCGCTTTTTTGCACATCCACCAAAGTGGTGTACTTACAGCGCTGGCATGGCTGGTGCCACATGAAACTGCAGCCATCTTGGCGCAAGTTCTGTGTACACCTTACAACCATGCACCATGTCACTTCATGCAAAGCCGCATATGTAAGGTGTATGCATGTTTAGTTGTAACCTGCCACCTGCACCTTTGGCAGAATAACCGGGATCTTTTATGTGCTACTGCGGTAACACGGGGGTGGAACAGATACCGAAATTAGAGTCAGCACAGAAAGTCGACCCTGGAGAAGAAAATTCTCCCACCGCTCCTGCAGGGATTTGAACCTGCGACCTTTCAGTCACAAGCCCGGCGCTCTAACCACTGAGCTATCCCCATCTTGCCCTGGAGACAAGATTTTAGACTGTACAAATACCTGTAATTACTATTAGTTTATTTATTGTTATTATTTATTCTAATAGTAATACCTTGTGCTATTTTCAGGTTCAGTCAGTCAATGCTGTCGACGCACCTGGCACGCCTTCTCTCCGGGCCGCAAGCCACGACCTCATTGTTGACTGATTTGCTTCTCCCTTCCGCTCTGCTGCAGCTGTGTCTCGTGCCCACTCTCCGGTCATCTGGGGAGCATCTGCCAGGGGCGTTCTTCATTCCCACAGCACTTTGGAAGCTTTTGAGGAGCAGTTGGGCAGCGCGCATCCTTTGGAATCGGTGCTTTGGCCATAGCCAGTTAGAAATCAGCAACAACGTTTTGCCTGATTCTGTAGCCAGCCCACAGCAGCGACTGCCGCATGCGCAAGAAGCGGAAAGCAAGTCAGGCACCATGCTGCCCTTTCGGTACCATGGTAACCAAGGTTTTTTCCACCAGGCAGCTCCTCCGCAATGGATGCAGATGAACATGAACATGAACATCATGAATCAGCGGCAGATGTTCATGCAGCAGCAGCAGCAGCAGCAGCAGAACATGTATATCCAGCCACCACAGATCGCTCCCACACCGGGTCTGCACAACGATGCACAGGTCTACTTTAAGGGCAACAGATCCCGGGGCCCTATGGGTCGTCATGGTGGGAACCAGTTCGGTCCTCGGCTCAACCAGACGCAGCCGCTGTTCCCTCAGGACAATGACAGACACAGGCCCAAGTTGAAGTAAGTGGGGCATACCCGTCCTTTGTACAATGGCATGCCAGAGACAGAGAGATGTTACTGAAACCTCTAGAGACTTCTGTGCATGTCGTCATTTGGTTGGTTTAAACTGCGCTGTAGATTTTTTTTCTCCAGATTTCATGTTATCTTTATTATATTAAGCAGGTCACCTTCTGTTTGACTTTTTCGATGACTGATGATAACGTTGAGCTGCATGGAAATCTCTATGGTCAACAGGATGCTGGTGTTGTGTTCTTTTTCTGTTGAGCAGCCAGCTTCATCTACTGATATTGGGCGGTTTAGTGAAGCTGGTTTGCAGTTGCACAAGTGAATGCCCTTTGTAATCTTTCACGCAAGAAGTCGTGAGAGGTCGCAGCATCAGTTCCAGGCCGATTTCTGAGTAGGCGTTGCTTTACGCTGGGTATAACAATGGAAGTTGAACCTAGAATTGCGAAGCAGTATAAATGCCACCACTGTTGCAGTTGCAAAAATTACTGGGGAAAAGGGATGGAGGGCGGAACTGGAAAGAAAGTGTCTTTGCATCGTTTTTTGGATGATCAGAAGATCACGATTTTGTGAAAAAAATGCATTTTGGGGCATCCTATAGCACGAGCAACAAGTTATTGCTTGTTGCCAGACACATTCTGACTGTGGGACTCCGAACATGCCTTTAAAGTTGGTAGCGTAAAATTCGCAGATTCACTGTCACCGCCTTCCATTGTGAAGAAAGTAGGCACCGGAAGTAAAAGCAGCCAAGGGACTTAAGTGATGCCGGGCAAAAGTCAAGGGAGTTAACAACCCTGCCTGAACCACCATGAGGTGGAGATTTCATTGATTTCAAATCTACAGGGGATATTGCAAATGAAAGAAAGGGAGAAAAAATTGTGGCATCAAAATTTATAATCTGTACAATTACAAATAATATATTAAAAATGGGCGGTTTAGATCATTGTTAACCGGATGAGGTGAACATTCAACATTATGTTGTTTATTTAAATTTATTCATGTATTTGTTTTTAACCAGGAGGAAGTCATCTGACTCCGACTTGAATAGCAGAGATTCCTTCCCCAAAGTGGGTCGCTATCAGGGTCAGGGGTCGGATCAGCAAAACTCCTCCGGCATGGGTTTTAACAGCAGTGCCTCCACGTCCATGCACATGGCCCTGATCAATGGAGCCAAGCCCATCCTGCATATCCCTGGCCAGCCCTGTGAAAGGGTAGGTAATCACTGACTGATCTGCAGGGTTTGCATGAAGTTAACCAGTAATTTGAGTAAATGAGTCATTTCCAGTATGCTACCGGTTAAGATCAGCTTAATAAGATCCAAACACAAAAAGGTTCAAACGAACGCTTATTTATTTTAACACATGTTAACTGTTAGAAGTATAGAAGACGTGTCCGTGTTAAAATAAATAAGCGTTCGTTTGAACCTTTTTGTGTTTGGATCTTTGTTTTAGAGATTGACTTATTTTAACACAGTTAAGAATAAGAGATTGTCTGTAAAAATATTTGTGTGTGTGTGTTCTAGACATGGAAGGAAGCAGGGTGTTTCCTAGTAGAAGTGTAGAAGAAGTGTCCGTGTTAAAATAAATAAGCGTTTGTTTGAACCTTTTTGTGTCTGGATCTTGTTTTAGAACGCTAGCAGTCATTCTGTTTCAGATTATTATTTTTTAAGATCAGTGTAGGCTGGAAAACAATTCAGCAGTCAGTCAGACATACTGTCAATAATTTTATTTTTTGACCAGTTCTCAAAAACAGCACAGTTGTGAGTTGAGAGAGAGAGAGAGAGAGAGAGAGTGTGTGTGTAAACAATATTTTGATATGTGCGTGTGTGTGTGTGTGTGTGTGTGTGTGTGTGTGTATGTGCCAGTTCTCAAAAACAGCACAGTTGAGAGAGAGTGTTTGTAAAAATGTGTGTGTTGGCGTGTTGTGTTCTAGACATGGAAGGAGGCAGAGTGGTTGCTAGTAGAGTTCTAGTACTAGTACTGTGTAGTAGTAGAATTATAGACAGCCGTGTATCTGACAGGTTTAGTGGTTACAGTACAGTGATTGCGTGACTGGTTTCTGTGAACTACTTTCACCACCTATGGATGTCACACCCGTTTGAAAAATGTCTAGCGCAATCACTGATCTGTGGGATTCTCATTCTAGCTGACACAGACATAGACAACATGACAGAGCAGCAGGTGTCGCCACAGGTGTCAGTACATCAGTGTTGCTGTGGGTTGCTGCAGCTCCATCACATACAGTGACACAAGCAGCAGTGCTCAAGTGGAAGGTGTTTAGCGATGCAAATAAACCTTGACCAATGACCTCACACTTATCTTCCAAGCCCTGTTTCATCACTGTAGCAGTTATATCAATCATAAATGAGGATATATAAATATATATAAATATATCCTTAGAAATGATTTCTTGGCTACATGTAGGCTAGTCTTGCCGCTTCTGTATTGGAGAGCTATGAGCGATCAGCCATTGTGTAAGCCCACTCTGACTGCTGTCTGCACTGTGATTGGCTGCAACAGTGCTCCATGCCACGTGATTTAGAACATGTCCTATCCTTTTGAAACACCTTGCCTGCAGCTTCCCCACAGCCAAGCAACATTATGTGATGTGACTTTGAGCTTGGCCTATAGAGCTACTCCATAAAAAGCTAGACGTTTCGCTGTTTTGTGGCTGTGGTGTGTGGCTATATGTTTGCAGCGTCCTTAGTGCCTTCCCTTCTTTCCCCACTCCCCGTCACCTTTCTCCCTCACAGGTTAATGCACACAGCCTGCCTTAGTCGGTGGTGCCAGGTCCACCCTGCACACCCCTGGCCAGTCTGGTGAAATCCATCTTAAAAGTGCAGGTGTTCCAAACCAGCTGTGCTGTACCTGTTGCTGGGCATATTCTGACTGAATCTGCATCGTGAAATGTATCAGTTGATCCCCCCCCCAGCTTCCACCACCCCAACCCCCCTCTTACATCTCTTGTCCAGGTGGTTTGGTTTTCTTGCTTCTGTTTATGTCCATTGGTGGTCAGAACTGATCTTTGCTTTTTTTTTTTTTTTTTTGCTGGGCCAGTACAGGTGTTTTGACAAGCATGTGCTGAGTCCAGACAGATATTTTTGTATTACAAACTGACAGTCTTCGTCACCATCAGTACGATTAGAGTTCTTGATTTGCTGTTCTTGTGTTTAGATCACGGAGGCCATTGTTCAATACTACAATGACTTCCACCAGTCGGAAGATGACTTGAAGCACAAGATTGTGCTGAGCAACTGCCTGTATGCCATTGTCAGAGACATCTTTCCAGGTTTGTGTGTGTTTGTGATTTTTGTGTGTGTGTGTGTGTGTGTGTGTGTGAGTCTCTGTACTGTGTGTGTGTGTGTGTGTGTGTGTGTGTGTGTGTGTGTGTGTGTGTGTGTGTGTGTGTGTGTGTGTGAACATGCCTGATCAAGTAAGGCTTTTTCCTTTCATTCTATTTCATGTGTCAGCTCAGACTTGATCAGATATTGTATGATATTGGTATCACAGCAGTATACACTGAAAACAGTGAGAGAATGCATTGTTTTTCAGCTGTTTTTATTGCATAATCCATTGTGGACTGAAGTTGCTTCAGGTTTGCCCTGATATAGCCGCACTGGTTGAGTGGGCGTAAAACACCAACATACTTACTTACTTACGCTTCAGGCACTCAGCACTCCTTGCCTGTCCTTGCCTGCAGCTGCCAAGAACCCCCCACCCCCAACCCCACCCCACCCCACCCCAAAACAATCAAGGACAGGAAAAAGGAAGCCAGTTATTCAAGATCCAAACCCTTAAAAAGGTTAAAAAGAAAGCTATTTATTAGGACAAAACATAACGCGCAAATTTTCGGGGTAGGCCCCTTTATCGAGTGACAAAAAGGCACTAAAACAACAGTTAAATGGTGAAAAAGGAGATGTAGGACATTTATCTGCTTTTGGTTGAACTGTTTTGTTGTGTTGTTTTGGAAATTATTCATAGTGGCATAAATTTTCTGTTAAAGTTAAAGCATCAACTTCAAATGTGTATATTCCTTGTGCACTTGCAATGAGGTTGTATTGGATTGTATTAAGTATCAGTGCTACTGTTATTTCAGGTTGTCGGCTGTTCATTGTGGGCTCCTCACTGAGCGGCTTTGGCACCCATACCAGTGACATGGACCTCTGCTTACTCGTCACGCAGATACAGGTAAAGAGTGTGTCACCTTCACACATTTGCAAGGCTGGCAGAAAGATGTGGCGGAAAGCAGTACGAAATAAATTCCTTTGGAGTTAACTGAGTTTTTGTGTTTGTGTTCTTTAATTTGGGTCAGTTTGTGTCTTGCAGTTCATGGGGGAGGGGGGGGGGGCAGGTTGTGTGGTGTGCTGTTTGACTCACATTTAACTTATGTGCGTGTTTTGCTGTCTGGCCATTGGTTAGTCATCAGCCCATGGCAAAAAGTGGCAGGTCTGTAGACAGATTTTTATCCAGTGACATTCAAAGTGCTTATGATAATTATACAGAGAGAGGATTGTATGTGAATGCTGTTTTAGTTACTGGCGTACATTGACGTTTAGAAGGGTGGACTGATGTGCTGTTTCTGCTGAATAACTGGCACTTTTTCAGATCTTCTGAGAGTTCACTCCAATCTTTCAGTTTCAAACTCTGCATGATGCTGATCCTTGTTCCACTTTGCCTGTTCATGCCACTTTCATTTATTTCAGTCACCTTTCTTTTCTTCTTCCTAAGGCATAACCATACAAACCCAGTGGAAAGAAGAAAACAAATAGTAAAGCTGAGTTTTCCAGCTGTGACTGTGAGTTGACTTACCACTTGCTCTTCTTTCTGTCTGTTGACAGGATATAGACCAGAAGCATGAGGCAGTGCACATACTGAATGCCATACACAAGTCCCTCAGGAGTTGCAGTAAGTCGTTCTTAAAGGGGACCTGGGGTAAAGACACAAGCCGGCCCAAACATATAGAAAATATCCTTATTTGCAGGCTTCAGTAGTTCAAATAATTGTTTTATTATTAGTGATGCAACAGAGATACGTTGTGGTTTTTTTTTTTTTTTTTTTGCTTCAAGTCTGTTCTCCTTGGAGCTCAGCCACCTTGGCTGGCTATGTACCAGTGGGGAGGTGTGCCACTGTACACGATTCAGCTTTAAGCAACAATGGTGGTTGAAGGCTACAAACAGCCACCTTGGCTGGCTGTGTACCAGTGGGGAGGTGTGCCGCTGTGCACGATTCAGCTTTAAGCAACAATGGTGGTTGAAGGCTACAAACAGCCACCTTGGCTGGCTGTGTACCAGTGGGGAGGTGTGCCACTGTGCACGATTCAGCTTTAAGCAACAATGGTGGTTGAAGGCTACAAACAGCCACCTTGGCTGGCTGTGTACCAGTGGGGAGGTGTGCCGCTGTGCACGATTCAGCTTTAAGCAACAATGGTGGTTGAAGGCTACAAACAGCCACCTTGTGTACCAGTGGGGAGGTGTGCCACTGTGCACGATTCAGCTTTAAGCAACAACGGTGGTTGAAGGCTATGAGCACAAATGGCTTCAATTTGTGCCTGTAGTATGCCTGCATGTGCATGTGTTAGTGTATATATGAGAAAGAGAGAGCATGGGTGTGGAGGAATGGGAAAGAGACAGTATTAAGTGTGTGTGTGTGTGTGTGAGAGAGAGTGCATGTACGTGTCAGGGTGTGTATGTGTGTGCGTGTGTGAATGAAAGAGATAAAATGTGTGTTTGTGAAAGAGGGAGGGAGTGCATGTGTTTGTGAAAGAGAGAGTGTGTGTGTGTGTGTGTGTGTGTGTGTGTGTGTGTGTGTGTGTGTGTGTGTGTGTGTGTGTGAAGGTAAGAGAGAGAGAATGTGTGTGTGTGTGTGTGTGAAGGAAAGAGAGAGAGATTGTGTGTGCATAAGCGTTGATGTGTGTGTTGCAGCATTCATCAAGTCATCCCAGGTGATCAAAGCCAAAGTCCCCATCCTGAAGTTCACCGACACCAAGAAGTGAGTGATGCGGTTTTCCTGCCTTGTGTTCTCTGTTGCCAGTATACTGCAGAACCTGCATGATGGCAAGAACCTTACGAGGGAATGGTGGGGGGCTGAAAGGATGTGAGCATAGTAGAAAATGATTTTGGATTGTGAATGCTGTTCTGTATATTTGACTGTATCAGTGGCTCTTTAGCTGGCTGCATAGTCACAGAAAGCACATGTGAAAAGTGTTGCATTATGTTGTTTTTCAGAAACATCGAGTGTGACCTCAACATCAACAACGGGGTAGGAATCCGGAACACACACCTGCTGAAGTACTACTGTCTATGTAAGTTCCCTTGCTGCTGCCCTAACGTAAAGTCTAGTGACACCCCATCATTGTGCACTGTTGCAATAGATAGGGGTAGAGTGACAGAAACAAGGATTTGGTTCCAGATAAAAATTGGAAACAGAATGAGGCCCTGAGTTCTCATGCAGAATCAACAAACAGGGGAGTTAATTAGCGTTAAAAATACCTAGCACAGGTATAACAACAAAGACCTGATTTGGTTCCAAATAGCTGGATCCTGGTAAGCGAAAGAGTGCAGGAGTCATCTGAGGAGTGGTGTTGAAATGATCTGTTTTGGATTTCCAGCGGACACCCGAGTAGCCCCCTTGATGCTGTTTATCAAGTTCTGGGCTCGTTTCCATGACATCAATGATGCTCACAAGAGAACCATCTCCAGCTACTCTCTGGCCCTCATGCTTATCCATTACCTGCAGGGTAAGGCCATGTCTGTCTGTACTCTCTGGCCTCATGCTTATCCATTACCTGCAGGGTAAGGCCATGTCTGTCTGTACTCTCTGGCCTCATACTTATCCATTACCATCGTTCTGAGGTGACCTTTGACAGGACGTTAAAATTCAAGAAGTAAGTATCCATTATCTACAGGGTAAGGCCCTGTCTGTCTGTACTCTCTGGCCTCATGCTTATCCATTACCTGCAGGGTAAGGCCATGTCCGTCTGTACTCTCTGGCCTTACGCTTATCCATTACCTGCAGGGTAAGGCCATGTCCGTCTGTACTCTCTGGCCTTACGCTTATCCATTACCTGCAGGGTAAAGCCATGTCTGTCTGTACTCTCTGGCCTTACACTTATCCGTTACCTTCAGGGTAAAGCCATGTCTGTCTGTCTGTCTGTATTTTCTGGCCTCGTGTGTATCCATTACCTGCAGGGTAAGGTCATGTCTGTACTCTCTGGCCTTACGCTTATCCATTACCTGCAGGGTAAGGTCATGTCTGTACTCTCTGGCCTTACGCTTATCCATTACCTGCAGGGTAAGGCCATGTCTGTCTGTACTCTCTGGCCTTACGCTTATCCATTACCTGCAGGGTAAGGCCATGTCTGTCTGTACTCTCTGGCCTTACGCTTATCCATTACCTGCAGGGTAAGGCCATGTCTGTCTGTACTCTCTGGCCTTACGCTTATCCATTACCTGCAGGGTAAAGCCATGTCTGTCTGTACTCTCTGGCCTTACACTTATCCATTACCTGCAGGGTAAGGCCATGTCACAACAAACTTGTGTTTGTCATGACAAACCCCATCTTTTGTCACAACAAAATTATGTTTGTCGCGACAAATGTTTTGTCACGACAAGCATACTTTTGGCACAACAAAAGATGTTTTGTCACGACAAGCATATTTTTGTCATGACAAAAGACGTGTATTGTTGCGACAAACACATGTTTGTTGTGACAAAACTTTTGTTGCGACAAAAATTATACTTGTGGCAGCTCCCGCCAATGATAGCCCTCATGCTTATCCACCACCTGCCAGGTGAGATCTTGTCTGTCGGTCTGTTTGTACTCCTGGCCCTCATGCTTATCTTGTACTTGCTTGTCACACTCCTGACCTTTGTGTTCACCCACTGCTGGTAGGGTGAGGTCCTGTCTGTCACACTCCTGACCTTTGTGTTCACCCACTGCTGGTAGGGTGAGGTCCTGTCTGTCACACTCCTGACCTTTGTGTTCACCCACTGCTGGTAGGGTGAGGTCCTGTCTGTCTTCTGCAGTAGTTTGCCATTTGTATAGATTTACAGATGGACTGGGTGTGTGTGGCTTGTTTCTCATAGTTAAAGATTTTACTTTGGAGTGTGAAATTGCTGTTCTCTAATAGCTTTTGTTTTGTTTTTTGTTTCAGTCTGCAACCCCCCTGTTCTGCCATGTCTGCAAAAACTGTACCCTGTAAGTCGGACAGTTGCAGTAACTCGTTACAGTTTTGTGGTGGAAAGGATGCTGGTTACCTTGGTGGGGATGGGGCTGTTCATTGACTGATGCTTCCGTACAAGGCTGCTCATAGCAGATAGTGCGATGCTACATAGCTGTCAAAGAAAAACAGAAAAGATGCCAGGCACAGGGAGCTGTTACTGGACAGGTGTTTTGTGTGCAAAACCTTGCTGCAGGTTTGGTTTTGTGTGTGTGTGTGCGCATGTGTGTGTTTGTGTGTGGTTTTCTTTTGACAGTAAAGGCACAAGTCCTGATTTTGATGATTTATGGGAGGTTGCTGTTTATTTAAAGAACTCTCATCTAATTTTAATGTGCATCAATCATTTTACATTTGAATTGATCACAATATTGCAATGCATGCATTTGTATCTTTTTTGTGTTTTTCCTATTGCCAGGACCGATTTCACGCCAGCGTAGACCTGCGGAATCTGCGGCTGGATGAGCCGCTGCAGGACTTGGGCTGTAAGAACACAGACAGCCTGGGAAAACTGCTTCTCGGATTCCTTGACTACTATGCCTTCACATTCAGGTCAGGGTCCTCTGGTTCGCTGCTCAGGAATTATCATCCATTCAGATGCTTACAGTTACTCTGAGGTCAGGCTCACAGTTGAATAGGTTCACCTCTGGTTCTGTTTCCAGGAATTCTTTTTCATTCTGTGTTCGTTCTTTTTATTGAGGTAGCACACCCACTTTGCCGGAGACATTTTTTGCATGTAACAATTGTCAGTGCCCCTGCCACTTGGGCAGCTACATTCCATCTTCGAGGGTTGTGTGCTGTATTTCCATGTGTCCAGACGGTAGTATGGCTGCCAAGACTTGGAATTGTTAACATGTGCACAGATTGTTATCCATGTGATTGCACACAGGGGCTGTGTGAACACTAAGAGAGTCTGCACAGAAAGTTGACTCAGGGAGAAAAATATGCCGCACCTGCTTCAGCTGCGCCTGAAAAGATGGTCAATATCCATTTCCATTCACAGAAGATTACATTGAAGTCAGGCTCCTCTCTGGTTCAGTGTTCAGGAATTCTCTTCCATTCAGAAGTTCAGAAGCTCACCTCTGGTTCATGGTACAAGAACTCTGGCATTTAAAAGTTTTAGGCCATGTCAGACTATTTTGTGGCTCTGGGATTTCTCTTCTCTTCAAATCAACAGCAAGGAGAACAGATGGATAGTCTTTTGGTAATGTGTTGTTTCACATTGATATGTAAAGAATGTGGTGTAAAAAAAAAAAGGGATCATAAATTTTGAGTGGGCTTTCGGTGAGAATTGTACTTCTTCCTGGATTGATTTTTTTAAAAGTGTTATTCTGTGTTGCAGTGTTGGGCTTCTGATCTAAGAAAATCTCTTCCATGCAGAGCTAGAGAGCTAAATTTGTCCTGCATGACAGGCAGCGGAGTGTTGATGTTTATGTGGTGTGGTGCTGTGTGTTTCAGACCCGACTGTGATGTGATCAGTGTGCGTGAGGGCTGCGTGTTGAACCGACAGATGGTGCAGAGCAACAGCCGAGAACCCATGCAGTGGAAGTGCCTCTGTATTGAAGGTGTGTGTGTGTGTGTGCTTCTCAAAGTGTGTGTGTTAGAGTGTGTGTGTGTGTGTGTGTGTGTGTGTGTGCTTCTTAAGGTGTGTGTTACAGTCTGTGTGAAAGTGTGTGTGTGTGTGAAAACTGTAAAGGTGTGGGTGGGTGTTGAAGTGTGTGTGCATGTGTTAAGGTGTGTGGGTGGGTGTTAAAGTGTGTGTGCATGCTACAGGGTGTGTGTGTGTGTGTGTGTGTGTGCTACAGTGTATGTGAGTGTGTATCTATGTGTTGGTGTTGGTGCGTGTTCGTGCGTGTGTGACTGGATGTTTTGATGTGCATGAGAGCAGTACATGTATGTATTTTCAACAATTGCTGTGTAGGGATGGATTCCCTTTTGTTTTTTAACCCTTCCTTCATTTGTGTTTTTTGCCTGTTCCCCTGGAGAAAAATATTACAGTTTTCTCCTCTCTTTTTTCTTCTTCAGAACCCTTTGACAGGTCCAACACTGCCAGGTCAGTGTTTGACCCACTCATCTTCCAGCGGATCTGGCACGTGTTCTCTCGAAGCGCTCATGCGCTGAAGAAAGAAGGGGATGTTGCTGCCATCCTTAGTCAACCCTTTTGAGGACTGGTGTGAGAGTACATGTGCAGCAGCAGTGCCCCCCCCCCCCCTTCCTCCCCATAACCCCCCTCACTCCTTTCTGGAAGACTGATACATATAAGTCAAGCTGGTGGATGTATATATACCTTAGTTATTTACATGGAAACTGGGAGTTTATTTAATGATTATGTGCAGCTGGTTAGTCTGATGGGCGACTGTACAGTTTGATAACTTATTTCCCTCGGATGTCATGGAATTGGTTGAAAGGGTGCGAACAAGGCTGCTATCCATCTATCAAAATGTCAGCACGTGTTTGTCTGGACAACATCTCCTGAATTGCTGTACCTTTTGTAACCAAACTTTATATGGTGATGCATTCATTGTGAGTTGGTGTGTCATGCAGAGAGATTGCTTTGCTAATTTTAAGGTCAAGGTCACATGGTTTGCTATTTTTAAGGTCAAAGTCACAGCGAGGGCTCCAGTATTGGAGATGTGACTGTGCTGAACTGCTGATCCTTTGCGACCCAAAAGTAAAGGTTGATGAAACATCACAGTCCAGAGTGTCAGAAAGGATTGGATTGCTGTGGTCAGAGTCACAGCGAAGGTTCAAAACTTCATTGAATGTTTGTCAGTCCTGTTTTTTCTGCACTGCTTATCTCTTTGGAACCAAACTAGGCATTCTGGGGTCCTCTTATTAATAAACAGACCAGTTCAAACATAGTCATATAAATTGTATTGACAATAGCACTGGCTCACTGTGACATTAAGCACACAGTGGGGGGTATTCTGCCACACAAGATGACAAACTTTGTTGAAAGATGTGCAGCACATGTATGTGTGTGTGAAAGAGAGAGCTTGTGTGTGAGAGATGGGGAGAGAGAGAGTGTATGATTGATACTGCAGATAACATAAGTCTTTAACAATTTCTGCTGCATCTCCTCTGTAAGGCTCTCCGCCCAACCACCCCCAGCCCCCATCCACACGCCCACACCCCCTTTACACCCCCTCCACACCCCCCACACACTTTACGCCGTCCCCCTCCACCCACCCACACCCCCTTTACACCCCCTCCACACACCCACTTTACACCCTCCACCCACCCACACCCACTTTACACCCCCTCCACCCACCCACACCCACTTTACACCCCCTCCACCCACCCACACCCACTTTACACCCCCTCCACACCCACATACACACTTTACACCCCCCTCCACACACACTTTACACCTCTCCACACACCCCTGCAAACACATAAAACACATTTATATCATTATATGTATGACATTTTAAGGTCTTCATAGGTTCTTGTCCCAAAACATAAAATTGACATTGAATATAAGGATCTGATACAGCCAACTCTTATTTTTCTTAATTTTTAAATTTAAAAATGTGGGAATATGAAGCTCTTACAGCCAATTTTTTCTTAATTTTTATTATTTAAGTGGCATATTAATCCCTGTGGGAATTTGACACTTCAATTACCTTTGGGTATTGATCCCTGTGGGAATTTGATGCTTATTACATAGGTATTAATCCCTGTGGGAATTTGATGCTTCTTACCTGGGTATTGATCCCAGTGGGAATTTGACACTTCTTACCTGGGTATTAATCCCTGTAGGAATTTGATGCTTTTTACCTGGGTATTGATCCCAGTGGGAATTTGACGCTTCTTACCTGGGTATTAATCCCTGTGGGAATTTGATGCTTTTTACCTGGGTATTAACCCCTGCAGGAATTTGACGCTTCTTACCTGGGTATTAATCCCTGGGGAATTTGACGCTTCTTACCTGGGTATTAACCCCTGCAGGAATTTGACACTTCTTACCTGGGTATTAACCCCTGCAGGAATTTGACACTTCTTACCTGGGTATTAATCCCTGTGGGAATTTGACGCTTCTTACCTGGGTATTAACCCCTGCAGGAATTCGACGCTTCTTACCTGGGTATTAACCCCTGCAGGAATTCGACGCTTCTTACCTGAGCAAGCTTCAGCAGCCACAGGAGCAGCACTGTCTGGCTGGTCTTAGTTTTCTTCGCATTCCTCATCTGCAGCCAGAGTCCTGTTCATCCGGAGGTGACCCTGTGGGGTTGTCTATGAAATGAACTCTAATCATTGACTGACTAACCAGGTTTAGACACATAAAAGGTTCAAAATAACTGTTTATTACGACAAAAGACAAAATGCTGATTTTGAGGGTAATCCCCTTTATCAAGCTACAAAACGACACTTAAACAACAATCAAACAGTGAAAAATGGAGAGCTAATCCACTTATCCTTTTGGGGTGAGCTACGTCAGGTACTTGAACACATGTTGGCATGGCAATGATGTGTCCTTTATTTTTTGTCTTTTTTTGTTTTTGTTTTTTTGACTAACCAGGTGGCAGTTCTGCTGTTAATCAGAGGGGACTTTTGGTGTTCCCCACACGCTTGGCTCCAAGTTACACTATCTCATTTTGTTTTTTCTGTTTTATAGAAAAACTCACAGCAATAAAGGCAACACACTCACACACACACACTCACACACACACACACACACACACACACACGCACGCACCAACGCACCACAGCACCACGCACCACACACCACCACCACACGCACACACACACACACGCACGCACGCACGCACACACACACACACACACACACACAACTGATGGTCAAATAGTTATCACTCTGAAATCAGTGATCTGGATTCAATGCTCCTTGGGACAAACCAAAACATTTTTTTTTTAAATACTGCCGATGCATCACTGACATAAACAATGTTGAACTTTTTTTGTATTAAAATGTTTTTTGGTGGAACCTAATTTTGTGCTCCTACCCCACCCCACCCTTCTCTCTCTCTCTCTCTTTCACTGTTCATTTCAGCTGCTTAAAAAAATCTTCTATTCTTCACAACACAACTAAGTGGGCCATCACTGTCAAAGAACTGGACTGGGCTGGTATATTGCTAGTTGACAATATAATTGGAGCATTGTGGAATAAGACCCTGGGTTAATGTTCTGATTTTGACCTTTTCAACCAGTCACACAAAACATGTGTTGAGAAGGCTCCACTGAGCCCCAAAAGAGACTGTACATGTAGACATGCTGATGGGCAAAATAGCTTGCGTCCTTCCTGGAGAGGCTTGTTTCAGTCAAGGAGATATTGAAAATGTAGTTTTTGTTTTGTTTTTGTTTGTGCTTGCTGGCAGAGTCGTAAAATCTTCCCAATAACTGTAATTTTAATATTTATATATTTTATTTTCAATGTGGCAGGCGTGTGCTCGCTTACATGTGCATTTCTGTTTGGATTCAGACCTGTTCTTAAGACCTTTGTTTACAAGATCTGTTGATGTTTTTATTGAAGCCAAAATGTGAAGGTGTGATGTGGAGAGAACAGTAATGGTGTTGAAATTGAAATAAGTTTATAACAAGTACAATTTTAATTTGTATGTGAGATTGCGTGTGTTTCTCAATTTATCATGATGAAAATTGAAATAAACATTCAGTCATGGAAAATAAACATCTGATTTTTGTTGTATTTATTCCAGCATTACTTGACAATTAATCAGCTTTGTGTGTTTGGTTGACTGGCTGAAATCTGTGTTGACATTTTTTTGGTTGCTGTAATTTTGTATCCAACATTTGTGTAATGATGCCCCCTACGTCTGTATTACCGTAAGCTGACACCAGTTCCGGTGACCGTGACCTATTTACAAGTCGTATTTTGTTCTAAGTTGTAATCCAGCTTTCCATGACCACTGCATGGACGAGACTAAGCAAATAAGTGTGTGTGTGTGTGTGTGTGTGTGCGTGTGTGTGAGAGAGAGAGAGTGTGTGTGTGTGTGTGTGCCATGGCTTTTACCCGATGGTAAAAGTCAAAGGGCAACAGAACCGAAGCAACATTGTTGGCCCTGTAGATAAAAATGGAACAATAAATAAACACACAGCAGTTTTCATTTGATTGCTCGTCCCGTTGGTTAAATATTCACGTTTGAAAGTCGCCAAAAGCAAATACCGACAATGCTGCCATTTTGTGCCCAGCAGTGTCAGTGACGTCATGAACAAGGCCGGAATGTATGGCAAACGTGTAAGTGGCACGAAGAGCCAGCGTTTTTCTGCTCCTCGTTGAAAAAGAGCGAACGAATATGGCTGCACCCTGAGAAGCTCGGATTCTAAGCAGACTGGTACTACTTATGTGTAAACATTTATACAACAACCAAATGAAGCGTGCATATAAACAACAACGTGCACATTTCTGCGTTTTCAGTCCAAACTGCATCTCCACTTCCGTTCCCCTTTAGCATCTTTTCTAACCTGGGATTTTCTCTGCTCCACATCGCCCTGATATGGTTGACTGGGCGTAAAACAGCAAGTTAGTTGCTTACTCTGATCCACTGTGTGTGTGAGAGACAGACGGACAGACAGGAAGACACAGACTCGCACGTTATGTCCGTTATATAGGCAAAAACATTGAGAACCCAGAGCCATGAAAGATACTGTCTTGGAAAAAAGCCTGGAGTAAGTCGGAGTATGGCTTTTTATGGTTCGCCTGCTGCCAGGAAAACTGCCGTCCGACTGTTTGCCTCTGGGATTCATTCAACTTCATTATTTTCTAGTCCTCTTCCAACAAGTTACGCTCGTTGTGCGTGTAGTGATGTGATGTTTGTAGGTGA
Source organism: Alviniconcha marisindica (assembly GCA_018857735.1). Taxonomy (NCBI): domain Eukaryota; kingdom Metazoa; phylum Mollusca; class Gastropoda; family Provannidae; genus Alviniconcha; species Alviniconcha marisindica. The sequence continues at coordinate 418,310 of JABMCL010002010.1, read as the reverse complement.
CTGGCGCGCGCGCGCGCGACACACACACACACACACACACACACACACACACACACACGCGCGCGCCTGCAAACAGTATATTTTGTATGATCTACTTTCAATACTGCGCATTTTGATAGAAATCCTTTCAAGAGGGATGTTTTCTGCTGTGATATAATTTGTACTGAAGATTTTTTATTTAAAAAAATCAAAAAATCCAGTATGCGTGTTTATTATTATCAGTTTAATGCTCTTGACGCTGGTTTGATGTTCTTTTTACATGTTGTTTTTAAATAAATAAGCATTTAGTAGTTAGTTGAACTGTCCTGTGAGGGACGATTAAAGTATGCTGACTTGGAAAAAAAGAAAAGAAAAGAAATCCATATTTTAATTGTGTACTACCAGGATAACCTAGATAAAATCGGGAGAGAACAAAATCACGTTATCGATTGCGCCCCTCCCCCTCCCCTTATTCTCGTATTTCCCCAAGAAAAATTCGCCAAAGTACATCCAGAGCCGAGAGAAAATTTGGGTGTGCAGCTGTTTCCCTACATACACGTGACTACGCGGACGCACGCGCAGTGTATGCCACAATAGTTCAGGCAGCTGCACAATGACGTCGGAGGCTTTCCGTTGCTTCAGCCGATAAGAGACTCGCCAGCGTGCCTGAAAACAACACGGATACACAGTGTGTCAGTATCGTCAGACCGATCTGCGTGCAAACAGCGCTTGGGTCAAAAAGCAGGGAACATTCTGTATCAGGAATGATGAAGTGATGCTTAATGTCCTCAGATGTCGGCTGACATATTAGGGACAAGCTGTGACCAATGCCGAGGCATGTTCAATAATTCTTTACGTCCACGGAAACCAGAAGGCTCGTTAGGACGGACAGCTCAGGACGGCCACCTCGACTCTCACACAGCTCCTGAACTATGTATCAGGAATGTGACCGTGCTGGATTATATAGCCCTCCCCCCCCCCCCCCCCCACCACCACATACACACACACACAGCCCACGTGGATCCGTCGATTGCACTTTGTATTATGTGGCATGAGAAGCACAACCATTGATCTTAAAAAAAGAAGAAAAAAAGAAAGAACAAAAAAAAGAACAGAAACACAGGCAAGTCTAGTATCTGCCCTTCTGTGTTTCGTGTTGTGCGTGTGACGTCAGTTAAGCGCAGTTGTACACTACACACGCCCCCCCCCCCCCCCTTCCCACCCCACTTTTTTTTTTTTTTTTTTTGTTCGGTTGAAATATTAGCAAACTGTAGATAACAAAGCTGACTGCGGACGTCGAGAAGAGAAGACCCAAGCCACAAAGGGTAAAGAAGGCACAGCTTTGAAAGGAACAAAAGGCAGTGTGCGAATCGTCGGCAGAGGCCTTTTTTTTAAAGCAACGACTGAACGAACAGCAGTTTCTAGCAAAACAGTGACTGTGTCCGAGCGACTTCTCAGCGTGTGTTGTGTGGTCTCGTTGATACGGCGATCGAGAGTGACGTGACTCGCCCACCCCACCCCACATAAACACGCACATATATGTACACTACACACGCCCCCACCCCCTTCCACACACATATACATGTGTTCTGCAACCCCCCCCCCACACACACACACACACACATACACTGCACACGCCCCCCTCCTTCCCCCGCCCTCCACAGACACATGCACTCTGCACACGTACACTCCCCCCCCCCCCCCCCCCGTACACTCCCCCCCCCCACGCATGTAAATTCTCCTTCCCCTCCCCCATACAGACACACACACGCCTCTTTACACGTCCCCCCCACCCACACACCACATCCCGCTTACGACAAGATGGGCCATATCGATAAGTAAACATGGTGCTTAATGTCCACAGAAACCGTCAGCCTTATTAGGGAGGGGGGGGGGGGGGGGGGGGGGGGGGGGGGGGGGGGAAGAGGGAGGTTATATATCCATCGCTACACTGTCACCACCAGAATGACTCCTGCATTAAGATGGGCAGCGATGAGAGCCACTTTAATGTTTTAGTAGGTAGTGATGGACAAAGTCACAAGACAGTGTCCACAAACCACAACCTTTTTGAAGAGAAAGGAGAGCCGAAGCGGTATCGAACCGAGGTCCTTCCGCTTACCTGCCTGACGCCTCACCGCTAGGCCAAACCGGCTCACGCCATATCGATATACAAGACCAACATTAAATCTGTCTCCTGAAAGGCAAGATTAGGAAAAGCGGAAGACGGGATGGAGCGTATAATTATGTGGGCTTTTCCGGTACTGCTGCATGCACCGGATATCATTAGCAGTGAATCTGTGAGCACTCACTTGATTTCGCAGACAGGCCAGCGGGTTTCCCCACAACCTACATCATCCCAGTAGCCGTCACTGAGCATCCTGACGCAGTCCTGCTCGTTATAGTTGTCAGGCTCTGCGTGTCCCCAGTGGGTGAAGTCTGGTTCCGTGCGGGTACTGAGCCACACGAAGTCTCGCTCGATCAGGAAGTCGTAGAGTCCGATCCACGCATCCGCGCCTGCTTTTTAGTAACAGCAAAAGCGGCGCGACTCAGCAGCTTGCGATACCAACATCGGCAAGAAAACATTGTTTGCGAATCAACACACAAGGGAGTTCATTAGCGCTCGAAAGACGTCACACACTGCCACGGCAACAAAAACCAGATCAGTCAAGTCGCCTACGGTAACTCACCTGGTAGCTAGGTGACTCGACTGATCAGGTCTTTGTTGCTGCGTCAGTGTGCGACGTCTTTCGAGTGCTGATTAACCCCTTTACTGTCCCAGCCTGTAAAATATCCGGGCTGAAAAGTGCACAGACGCCTGCAAACAGTATATTTGATGGTCCTGTGACAAATCTCACTTTCAACATTGTGCGTTTTGATAGAACGCCTTTCACGTGCTCATGCGAAGTGGCAAGAAAGCAAGTTAATGTTTTCAAATTTGGCAATTTTACCGGTCGTTTTTCGAGTGACGGCATGGCAGTGAAAGGGTTAACTCCCTTGTTTATTGATTCTGCACAATGCGCTCTGGGCCTCTTTTTGTTTCGGATTGTTTGTGAAATTTGTTAGCATCGCGTTGCTTCGATTAAATGGCGATTTTTGTTTTTAATTCCAAAAGATGGAAGAAAAAAAAAAATGTTTAAGGATTTATGGATCATTAAATATTTAGTCATAACAGAAAGTTCCATTGGCAAAGCAAGACAATACCAGCAAAATCGGTATTAGAGAAACGGTGATTGTGACTGATCGTGTGCAGGGCTACAAACTGGCATTGTGTAGCAGAGGAGTTTCGTAGAACGTACTGAACAAGAGCGTGTGGAATGTCTGGACCCTTCGCGGGTTCCAAAACTGGTGCTAGCTAGAATTAATTTTAGTCCTCCACTGCCGGCCAGAGTTTCAAAGTGTAAATAATTTCAGACGGATTGACCAAAGTCCACTCCCAAGCTTTGTAAAGCCTCCTGGTTTCGGGTTAAGTAAGTAAGTAAGTAAGTAAGTAAGTAAACATGGTGCTTAACGTCCACAGAAACCATGAGGCTTATTAGGGACGGGGAGAAGGGGGGGGGGGTATGGAGGTGGGGGAAGAGGGAGATTACATACCTATCGCTACACTGTCACCACCATAATAACTTCTGCATTAAGGTGGGCAGCGATGAGAGCCATTTTAATGTTTCATTAACCGTGAGGGACAAAGTCACAAGACAGTGTCCACAGACCACAACTTTTGAAGAGGAAGGAGAGCCGAAGCGGATTCGAACCGAGGTCCTTTCGCTTACCAGCCTAACGCCTTACCGCTAGGCCAAACTGGCTCACGGGTTTCGGGTTCAGTATTATTCTGAACATCACTCTGCCGACAGATTATTTTGTTTGGGTGTCTGCTAATAAAGAGTAGTTCGGAAGATGACCCTGTTCTCTCTGTATGAGCGATGTTATAAAGTCGTTCTCGGCACTGGATTCTATTTCAACTAGTGCTCCACCCACAGCCTGGCAGGCAGTCTGAAAAAAACAAACAATCGAGGATCACATTTGTAGTCCGCATTGTTCCTGAATGTGTGTATTTGCACTCTTCAAGCCTGTGCGTGGAAAGCATTTTCGATCATAAATCAATGATTTTATGAATGGACTTTGCCTTAAAACCAGATGGCGGCTTTAGCACGCACGCACGCACGCACGCACGCACGCACACACACACAATACACAGACACACCACACCACACACACATACCACACCACCCACACACCCACACCCACACCCACACCCACACACATACACACACACACACACACACACACACACACACACACACACACACACACACCACACACACACACACACACACACCACACACACCACACACACACACGCACACGCACACACGCACACACACACACACACACACACACACACACACACACACACACACACACACACACACAGCACACACCACACCACACACACACACATACACACACGCACACACACACACACGCGCACACACACACACACACACCAGATAGCGAGACACTAAAATGGTAGTCTACTAATAAATGAATAAGTGCTGCTTTCCAGTCATTACCAAGGATTCAAACCAATCCAAGGCTTTGTGGATGATGACGTAACATGAGTCAGCGCGTGCCGTCCACCCAGGTGGACAGGTGGCAGCACCTGCAAGTAAACAATTCCGCCATGTCCATCCTTTCAAGTCGGATCAATGATAGCAGCACATACAAGTAAACAAATCCGCCATGTGTGTCCACACGAGTGGTTAGATCAACTGTGATAACAGCATCTGCAAATAAACAATTTCGTCATGTCAGCCCTTACATGTGGTATGATTGTCTGTGGTAACAGCCTAAGCAGTAAACAACTCTGTCACGTCTGTCCTTGTAAGTGGTGTGGCTATCTGTGACAACAGCCTAAGGAAGTAAACAATGTTTTCGTCATGTGTATCTCTATCCCTACTTGGAGCAGCTTCTGGGAACCCTTTCACAAACTAGGTCGCATACGACATACGTCATTCATGTCACATGTTACGTCCGGTTACAAGCTAGCAATAGTGGTGGTGGGGGTGGGGGTGGGGTGGGGTGGGTCGGTGGGTCATTTCGAAGGTGGCGCTTGGAGAGCAGGTCATCCATGGTGCATTCTCGTTGATTCGCTTGGACTCTACGCGGTGACCTATGATAAAGCTTGAAGAACAATTCCGTCATGCCTGTCCCTACTTCTGGAATGACCACCGTGATAACTCCCGAGAAAGTAAAAACAACAACAACAACAACAAAAAACAAACAAAAAAACACACTTGATGTTCGTCCCTACAAGAAGTATGACCATTATGATAACAGACTGAGAAGAAGAAGAAAAAAATCCGCGATGTTCATCCTTACAAGTAGCATGACCACTGTGATAACAGCCTTGTAAAGTAAAGAATTCCGCGATGTCTGTCCTTATAAGTGGTATGGCCATCTGTGATAAGAGCCTAAGGAAGTAAACGATTTCGTTGCATGACCACTATGATAACCCACTGAGAAAGTAAACAATTTCGTGATGTCCGTCACCACCAGTAGCATGTACACTGTGATAACAGCCTGAGAAAGTAAAGAATTCCCTGATGTCCATCCCTATTGGTGTCCGTCCGTCCGTGCGTGCGTGCGTGCGTGCGTGCGTGCGTGCGTGCGTGCGTGCGTGTGTGTGTGTGCATCTTGCACATAGTTACGATTGAATCTTTGTTGACGTCTACATGTCTACATTATGCGTTAGCTTTTATTAAAATGCTAATAACATCTTCCATCTCGATGTACATTATGTGTGTTATATCAAGCTATGTTTGTTCAGTGCATTGAGTCGCAGGGTTGGCGCTTTATAAATTTCCATTATTATTATGACGAGATGTGCCTGAATAATGTACATTTATCATGCTGTCATTACCGCCCTGAGCGCTCACATGATGCATATTAAACTAAATACGATATTCTATACACATGCACAGCACAGTCCTACCAAAACAATTTACATAAAATATTATATGGAACACACACACACACACACACACACACACACACACACACACACACACACACACACACACACACACACACACACACACACACACACACACACCACACGCACGCACGCACGCACGCACGCACGCACGCACGCACGCACGCACGCACGCGCACGCACGCACGCACGCACGCACGTACACACACACACACACATACACACACACACAATGACTGTAGCCGAAACTGGGTATTGATATTAGTTGGGGCGGAAATACTGTTTTCAGTTTGGCTTTAAAAGATGACAGAGTTGAGGGGTGTCTAAGGTCTTGTAGGAGTGAATTCCAAATGTGGGGTCCAAAGCAAGAGAAAGTACGAAAGACATGAGTCTTGCGTTTGTATTGCTGGATTTTCAGCATGCGGGTGTCAGAAGAAGAGCGTAGTGTACGAGATGGAGTGTAGACATGTAGCAGTTGAGAGAGGTAAGCAGGACCAGAACCAATTTTAGCGCTGAAACACATACAAGCGACTTTATACTTAATATATTCTGAAATGGAAAGCGAGTGCAGTTTTTCCAGGAGAGGTATTATTAACAAAACTCACCGCAACATTGCCAGACGAGAAGGAAAATAAGTGCCGTTGACACACCCATGGTTTTGTCAGGGAGTTCACCCCGAGTTAGACAAAACAGTGCGGTGTTAAACGAGTTAGACAAAACAGTGCGGTGTTAAACGAGTTAGACAAAACAGTGCGGTGTTAAACGAGTTAGACAAAACAGTGCGGTGTTAAACATTGCCAGTGCGGGGAAAGGAAAAAAAGTGCCGGGGTTGACACACCCATGGTTTTGTCAAAAACAGTGAGGGAGTTCACCCCGAGTTAGACAAAACAGTGCGGTGTTAAACGCCAGTGTTCCTCTTGTGTGGCAGATGACGGACGCTAAAGAAAGATAAAAATTAAACGATCACAGGGATCGCTACCGTAGTCTTCCTGGGGATTCATTTTGTCTCACTAATCGGTTGTTTAACTGATCGTACTACACTATCCTTTGCTTGACCATCGTTCTTTTTATAAATATACCTAATGACGGGCAGGAAATATTGGAGCAGCATCTGAAAGAGACGGGATGGAGCGTATATAAGCATTCCCGAGCGCGGAGATACCGTCTCGGACAAAAGTGAACTGAACTGAACCTATCTACTTATTTGAAACTAGTTTTTGTTTATATATTTGTTTGCATTCCCAGCTCTTCCTCCTGCGATCATCCTGAGGTGAATCCCTGAGGTTGCCGGACGTCAAAATCCAAGAACTAACCGCACTGCGATAACCCTTTGTGGTTGATTGGGTATTAACCATTTACTAAATAACTGAGTCATGTGAGTCACAGAGCTGTTATGTCACAAAGCTCCTAATTCTGTCCACACTATTCCTTTACTCCAAGATCTCCATAGGGTGCCAGTCAGAGCTGGATTAAAAATAAAATAGCTTTAACCTGCTCCTATAAAATTATCGTCTCCTCCATACCTCTCTGAGTTGATTCATCTCTACTCTCCGTCTCGCTCTCTTCGCTCAGCCTCCGATACTCGCATCTTCCGTGTTCCTAGGACGGGCAGTAGGACCCTGGTGGAGAGTTACTTTCAATACATCGGACCTGTCATCTGGAACTCTCTTCCTCTCCCTGTCAGGCGTATTGCTCTTCATCCTGTTCTTTTAAGTCAAAACTGACAACCCATCTCTTTTCCTGTGCATGCTGATTTGTCTTTTCTTTTTTCTCTTTTTCACCAACCTATCACAAGTAATGCGTGCATTTGTCGGGTGTGTGTGTGTGTGTGTGTGTGTGTGTGTGTGTGTGTGTGTGTGGTGTGTGTGTGTGTGTGTGTGTGTGTGTGTGTGTGTGTGTGTGAGCACGATTTGTGCCTTCCGGTGTCCTAAAGAAGAGTAGTTGAGCTGATAAGATGTCCTAGATGTTTGGAATTGACTGATTATAGTGCATTGAGACCAACTATTCTCCTCACAGCAAATACTTTTGTGCTCTGGATAATTTCAATAGCAGAGGATCCATTTCTTTTTTTCAAGTCCACAGTTTTAAACCACACACACACACAAACCCATGTATTCACACAAGCACGCACGCACCCGCACACACATACACAAACACACACTGGAACGGTTCCCCGTTTCTGTCCGTAATGCTACCTCTTTCGTCGGTATGCTCTATTGCTATGAATGTGCGTGCGTGTGTGCGTGCGTGCGTGCGTGCGTGCGTGCGTGTGTGTGTGTGTGTGTGTGAGTGTGTGTGAGTGTGTGTGTGTGTGTGTGTGTGTGTGTGTGTGTGTGTGTGTGTGTGTGTGTGTGTGTTGTGTGTGTGTGTGTGTGTGTGTGTGTGTGTGTGTGTGTGGTGTGTGTGTGTGTGTTGTGTGTGTGTGTGTGTGGTGTGTGTGTGTGTGTGTGTGTGTGTGTGTGTGTGTGTGTGTGGTGTGTGTGTGTGTGTGTGTGTGTGTGTGTGTGTGTGTGTGTGTGTGTGTGTGTGTGTGTGTGTGTGTGTGTGTGTGTGTGTGTGTGCTCGCGGACACTCCGTGCACTTGCCAACTAGAAAACTGGTCGCACGAATTCCTCAAATTGGGTTGTAGAAAAGTGTTAAGTTGACCCATGCTTTGACCAGCACGTAACGTCTGACACACACAATAGGACCAACAAGACAATGAGGCAGCTCACCTGGACACACAGTACAGTGACAAGGACCAGTGAAAAGTCACACCACTCTTCAACAAAGACAAAAGAAGGGGCAAAACCTACATGTATGTCTTCGTTTTTTCCACCAGCAAGAAAGAACGAAGCAAACTGAAATTCTACAAAAGAGTTCGCAAACTGTGTGGCCCGTTCGACTGCTAGTGTTTCAAGTGGTTTCGGGACTTAAAAGCGAGTGTTGGAATCAGGATAACTCAACAGAAATATGTCCGAAGAAACTGAGGCTGGCATCCCGCATCCAGAAAGTGTTTCCTGGCGGACAGCCGGAAGTGTGTATGTCTTCAAGGCAGTGGACATTGATGGTCATCTCATCTCTCTAGACAAGTACAGGTCAGACCACACACTAAAGCTGCATGCAACCAGAGCTAGAATTGCATTTTGTAAGATTATGTAAATCTGAAGCGTGCCGCCCTCCTGTGTGTGTGTGTGTGTGTGTGTGTGTGTGTGTGTGTGTGTGTGGTGTGTGTGTGTGCGTGCGTGCGTGCGTGCGTGCGTGCGTGCGTGCGTGCGTGCGTGCGTGCGTGTGTGGTGTGTGTGTGTGTGTGTGTGAGAGAGAGAGAGAGAGAGAGAGAGAGAGAGAGAGAGAGAGAGAGAGAGAGAGAGAGAGAGACTGTGTGTCAATCTTGGTTGTGGTTCAGTTGTTTGTGACGGCAATTTCATTCAAGCTAATTCACCATTTAGTTTCAAATCTCGGATTTAGGCCTTTTATATTAAGCTAAATTTACAACACGAGTTTACGCTTGAAAGTCTCTTTTATCTTATAACTGTTGCCCGACACCACTAAAAATGTTTCACAAATCGATTTGTTGCCAAGGGCCAGCTGGTGTTAGGCTGAGTATTACAATTACGTTAGATTTAGCTGTAGGTTTCGGCCTTGAACTCTCCCTCTCTGTCAGGTTGTCTGGGTATCTCTATCTGTCTGTCCATCCGTCCGTCCGCCTGTTTGGCTCTGTCTGTCTGTCTGTCTGCCTCTGTCTCTGTCTCGAGTTGTATAATAAACAGTGCATATGCCTGATAATGATAGCATTCATTTTGGTAATTAAGCCATTGCATGCCGATCGTGAACATGCTGTATTGCGAAAGAAGACAGAGCGTGAGTCCAGGAGTAATTATGATAATGTATTCATGACGACAGGGGTCAGGTGATGCTGATCGTGAACGTGGCCTCGCTGTGAGGGAAGACAGAGCGAGACTATAGCCAGCTGCGGGAGCTGCACTCCCGCCACGCTGACCCTGGTCCACTGCGAGTGCTGGCCTTCCCCTGCAACCAGTTCAAACAGCAGGTACACACGCACGCACGCACGCACGCACACACACATGCACACGCACGCACGCACGCACGCACACGCACAACACGCACGCACACACACACACACACACACACACACACACACACACACACACACACACACACACGCACGCCCAACCCACACGCACGCACGCACGCACACACATGCACGCACGCATATACACACGCACGCACGCACGCACGCACGCACGCACGCACACGCATGCATACACACACGCCCGCCCGCACGCACACACACACGCGCAAAACATAAGCAACAACCACCACAACCACATGCACAATCTGAAGCCTGCAAGCGATCCACTCACCAAACAAGCAACCAGCCAAACAAACAGGACCCCTTCCTTCCACTCACAACCCTCCCTACACCCCCATCCTCCACCCCCCCCCCCCACAAAAACAAATAGAAGAAGAAGAAGAAGAAGAAGAAGAAAGTGAAACACTTCTATAATTTAACCTATGCGGGTGGACGAGGTACAGTTGCAAATACCGGGTGACCCCAGAGTGTTCATCTGGGGAACACTCCAGCAACAACATTCATTGGTTGAATCGTTGCCTTACGTCCACAGAAACCGTAGGCTTATCAGGGACGGGAGCCCAGGACGTCCACCTCGACTTTCACACAGCTCCTGAGCTCGACAGTCATTGGCTGTTTCCATATTTTTTTTTTCTTTTCTTTTTTTTCTTTTTTATAGGAGCCGTGGTCGAACAGCGAGATCAAGGAGTTCGTGACCCGAAAGTACCACGTGCAGTTTGACCTCTTCAGCAAGGTCAAGGTCAATGATGACGACGCGCTCCCTCTGTACAAGTGGCTCAAGTCCCGACTGCCCGGGGAGAAAGGGGAGTAAGTCAGATGTCATTAGCCTGTGCAGCTGGCTCCACACGGAAAGGGTCAGGCACGTTGTATCTTGAAATCGTTGCGGAGTTAGTTACCTTCGTAGAAGAATCGGTTATAGAGAATAAACGAAACAGTTTCATACAACTGGTTCTACAGACCGCTTTCCTTTCTGTTTAAGAAACGGACTTTCCTTGTTGCGCGCCACAGTCCCCCAAGAATGAACCCACTGTTTTAAGCAAACAGACGAAAAAAGGACATTTTGATAATAAACATGATGGAAGAATGAACAACACACACACACACACACACACACACACACACACACACACACACACACACACACACACACACACACACACACACACGACAGATAACTTTGCCAAAATATCAGATCAGACCAATATTATCTTAGAGAAGAACTTTGCCTTTTCGTCTTCCTTGAAACCTTCTACCGTTTCCCTCCCTGATTCGATTACTCTTGGCTCTCACAACATCCCCTTCTCTGATTCTGCTAGGAACCTTGGATTCATTCTTAACTTAAAACTGTCCATGAAGAAGCACGTCATAAAAATCTGCCAAACTGCTTATTTCGAGCTTAAACGCATTGGTTCAATCCGCAGGTTTCTCACTGAAGACGCAGTCAAGACTTGTTACTTCCTATATCCTCTCACGGCTTGACTACTGCAACTGTCTCCTCATGGGTACACCTAATTCTGTCATCCAACCTCTCCAGAAAATTCAGAACTTTGCTGCAAGACTTGTTCTCTTGGCACCCCGCCACCACCACTCAACACCTCTCCTGGAAAAATTGCACTGGCTTCCCATTTCAGAACGTATTAAGTATAAAGTCACTTGTTGTGTTTCAGTGCTATAAGTGGTTCTGGTCCTGCTTACCTCTCTGAACTGCTGCATGTCTACACTCCGTCTCGTACACTACGCTCTTCTTCTGACACCCGCATGCTGGAAATCCAACAGTACAAACGCAAGACTCATGGCTTTCGCACCTTCTCTTGCTTTGGACCCCACATTTGGAATTCACTCCCACAAGACCTTAGACACTGCTCAACCCTGTCATCTTTTAAAGCCAAACTGAAAACCTTCCTCTTCTCACAGTATTTCCATCCTAACTAATATCAGTACCCAGTTTCTGCTACAGTCAGTGTGTGTGTGTGTGTGTGTGTGTGTGTGTGTGTGTGTGTGTGTGTGTGTGTGTGTGTGTGTGTGTGTGTGTGTGTGTGTGTGTGTGTGTAGTGCGTTTTTGTGTTGTTTGTTTTGTATAATACTTTATGTAAATTGTTTTGGTAGGACTATGCTCTACATGTGTATAGAATATCTTATTTAGGTTAATATGTATCATGTGAGCGCTCAGGGCGTTGATGAGCGCCTAATAAATGTACATTATTATTATTATTATTATTATTAAGATATGAGACTTGTATTGGCTTAGAAAAGAACTTTGCGACAGTATCAGACTTGCATTGGCTTAGAGAAGAACTTTGCCAGGATATGAGACTTGTATTTGCTTAGAGAAGAACTTTGCCACGGTATCAGACTTGTCTTGGCTTTGAGAAGAACTTTGCCAGGTTTTCAGACTGGTTTTGTGTGCCGTTATGATGTTTCAGGGACAGAGAGACTGATATTGTGTGCCGTTGTTTCAGGGACATAGAGTGGAACCTTGCCAAGTGATGAGGCTGATATGATGTTTCAGGGACAGAGAGACTGATATTGTGTGCCATTGTTTCAGGGACATAGAGTGGAACTTTGCCAAGTTCGTGGTGGACAAGGCGGGTCAGCCTGTCAAACGATATGCACCATCTGTACCGCCCAACGTAAGACTTCAGGCAATAGTTTTCATTCTAGTCGCGAAACAGGCAGGCAGGAAACCTGTCAGTCAACGTAGTTACTAGCCATTCAACAGTCACCCAAACGTTCAACTGCTAATGCGAACAACAACAGCAACAACAAAAACAGAACGCTAATTAAGCAACTAAGTAGATTAGCTAGCTGTTGATCATCACCCCGAACGGTAACTCTCTCTCTCTCTGTCTCTGTCTCTCTCTGTCTCTGTCTCTCTCTCTTTCTGTCTCTCTGTGTCTCTGTCTCTCTGTCTCTGTCTGTCTGTCTCTCCCCACCTCCCCCTCTCTCTCCCACCCTTCTCCGCTTTCTCTCGGTCTCTCCCCCTTCCCTCTTTCTCCCCCCCTCTCCCCCTCCCCCTCTCTCCCCTCCACCCCCCCCCCCTCTCTATCCGCCCCTCCCCCCCCCCCACCTCACCCTCTCTCTCCCACCCTTCTCCACTTTCTCTCGGTCTCTCCCCCTTCCCTCTTTGTCCCCCCCTCCCCCTCTCTCTATCCGCCCCTCCACCTCTCTCTATCCGCCCCTCCACCCCCCCCTCTCTATCCGCCCCTCCACCCCCTCCCCACCTCACCCTCTCTCTCCCACCCTTCTCCTTCTCTCGGTCTCTCCCTTCCCCTCTTTGTCCCCCCCTCCCCCTCTCTCATCCCCCCTCCACCCCCCCATCCCCCCCCAACCCCCCTCTCTCTCCCACCCTTCTCCACTTTCTCTCGGTCTCTCCCCTTCCCTTTTTTCCCCCCCCTCTCCCCCCTCTCTCCCGCCCCTCCACCTCCCGCACCCCCCTCTCTCCCCCACCCTTCTCACTTCTTTTCGTCTCTCCCCTTCCCTCTTTGTCCCCCCTTCCCCCCCCTCTCTCTTCCGCCCCTCCACCACCCCCCCCCTCTCTCTCCCACCCTTCCACTTCTCTCGGTTCTCCCTTTTTTGTCCCCCCCCCCCCCTCCCCCTCTCTCTTTCCCCCCCCCCCCCCCCACTCTCTATCCCCCTCCACCCACCCCCCACCTCACCCTCTCTCCCCCACCCTTCTCCACTTTCTCTCGGTCTCTCCCCCTTCCCTCTTTGTCCCCCCCCCTCTTCTGTTGATCATCACCCCGAACGGTAACTCTCTCTCTCTCTGTCTCTGTCTCTCTCTGTCTCTGTCTCTCTCTCTTTCTGTCTCTCGTGTCTCTGTCTCTCTGTCTCTGTCTGTCTGTCTCTCCCCACCCCCCCCTCTCTCTCCCACCCTTCTCCGCTTTCCCCGGTCTCTCCCCCTTCCCTCTTGTCCCCCCCTCTCCCCCCCCCTTTCTCTATCCGCCCCCCCACCCCCCTCTCCCCTCCCCCTCTCTCTATCCGCCCCTCCACCCCCCTCTCCCCCCCCTCTCTCTATCCACCCCTCCACCCTCCACCCCCCTCTCTCTATCCCCCCCTCCACCCCTCCACCCCCCCCTCCATCCGCCCCACCCCCCACTCCCCCCTCTCCTACCCGCCCTCCACCCCCACCTCCCCCCCTCTCTCTATCCGCCCCTCCACCCCCCCTCTCTATTCCTCCCCCCCCCCTCTCTCTATCCGCCCCTCCACCCCCCCACTTCCCCCCCTCTCTCTATCCGCCCCTCCCCCCCCCACCTCCCCCTCTCTCTATCGCCCCTCCACCCCCCACCCCCCCCCCCTCTCTCTATCCGCCCCTCCCCCCACCCCCCCACCTCCCACCCCTCTCTCTTCCCCCCCTCCACCCCCCCCCTCCCCCCCTCTCTCTATCCCCCCTCCACCCCCACCTCCCCCCCCCTCTCTATCCGCCCCTCCCCCCCCCCCCCCTCTCTCTCTTCCGCCCCTCCCCCCCCTCCCCCCCCCTCTCTATCCGCCCTCCACCCCCCCCACCCCCCCCCTCTCTCTATCCCCCCTCCACCCCCCACCTCCCCACCCTCTCTCTTCCGCCCCCCCCCCCCCCCCGCCCCCCTCTCTCTATCCGCCCCTCCACCCCCCACCTCCCCCCTCTCTCTCTATCCGCCCCTCCACCCCCCCACCCCCCCCCTCTCTCTATCCCCCCTCCCCCCCACCTCCCCCCCCTCTCCTCTCTCCTGTCCCCCTCCCGAGAGTTAAGCTTCTGTGTCTTCCTCTTCCGTTTTCAGGACATCGAACACGATTTGCTGGCTCTCTTTTGAAAGGTCTTCAGGTGCATCATATCCAGTGACGAGTAGCTGACGAAAACGTTGCGCTGAACAAGTTTCTCCGACAGACTTTATGACGTCACAGCCTCAATCTTGCACGCGCAGGAGGGCTGTGTCTGATTGGTGCACGTGCAGCATGCGCCACCTGTCGAGAAAAGGGGGTTGCCACGCGCTTAACCTTTGTGTCACCGACTCGCCTGACATTGTGTCACCTTTCATATTGTAACTGCAGATTATGTCATGTGCGTGGTAAGACTGTCAAGATTATGGCTAGGCTTGAATATTTCACTAAAACTCCTGATACGCCTTGATATTTTTGTTGCGTGCGTGTGTGTGTGTGTGTGTGTGTGTGTGTGTGTGTGTGTGTGTGTGTGTGTGTGTGTGTGTGTGTGTGTGTGAAGAGAAGAGAGAGAGAGAGAGAGAGAAGAGAGGAGAGAGTGTGTGTGTGTGTGTGTGTGTGTTGGAGAGAGAGGAGGAGAGAGGAAGGAGGGGGGAGGGAAAGAATGTTGTTGTGTGTTGTTGTGTGTGTTTGTGTGTGTGGAGAGGGGGAAAAAGGAGAGAGAGAGGGGGAGAGAAGAGGAGAGAGAGGGAGTGTGTGTGTGTGTGTGTGTGTCTCAGTGCACGATTATATTACTTTCTTTTTTAACACTTTAAAATCTTTTCTTTATTGACTTTGTATGATTCCGGTTGTCAGTGTTGTTGTTGGCCTCATCCTTTCTCATCCTTTCTCAGTGCGGGAGTTTTTGAATGCTTGTTTGCTTTCTTTTCTTTACACTGTGTAGGATGTCTTATTTTTGCTTTCGTGTAATGGGCTATGTGCTCCATTTGAATAACTAGCAAACACACACACACACACACACACACACACACACACACACACACACACACACACACACCACACGCACGCACACACGCACGCACGCACGCACACTCATACACACACCCCCCACACACTCACACCACACACACACACACACACAGCACGCACGCACGCACGCACGCACGCACACTCGCACGCACGCACACTCACACACACACACACTCACACACACACACACACACACACACACACACACACACACCCCCCCTCACACACACACACACACACACGTCCACTTTCATAACTCAAGGATTAAGTTAAAAACAAACAAAAACAAACAAAAACATACAGACACTACTGGATTCCTGACCAACAAGATAAAAGCAGAAGAATCGATTTATTTTGCAGTCACAAGCTGAGGCTGAAATCTGGTCACGCAGGACAACGAGACAGGCTACTGTTATTCAACCCTCCCGCAAGCACACATCTGTGCAGCACAAAAACAAACAAACAAACGCATTCAACGTGTCGCAAATCTCAAGCCGAACATTTGGCTTGTTACACTTCATCACACCAGTGCCAGACAAGCAAGCCTGGGACACTCCAAGCTCGCTTTCTGGCACCCAGGCTCCGGAGGAGGAATATCTTAGACCGATGCTCGCTTGTCTTTGTCGGGCCAAGGGGAGCAATACTCAATCAGTCTCAACCTTTCGAACGATGTGCAGGTACTAGGTATGTCCAGGGACCTACGTATACCCATTGTATGTAGGCTAAGTCCATGGGTGAAGCCGTAAGCGTCAAATCAGCCTGAAATCTAGCTGACATGAGAGAGGATGCATGCAAGGAGAGAGAGAGAGAGAGAGAGAGAGAGAGAGAGAGAGAGAGAGAGAGAGAGAGAGAGAGAGAGAGAGAGAGAGAGAGAACATCAGTTCTGGCCGTATTCAAACAGCACATGTCACGCCGCGCTAAAGAACTACACTGCGCTACATAACCTGTGGACTTAACCACGTAGTCACCGACTAAAAAAAAAGGTGCGTATTGCGACAGGAAAGGGAGACGAACACAGCTGGAGTAAACAGGCCTACGAACAGCATTTTGGAGGCCGTGTCAGCAGAGAAACGATGCCAACAGCACAGTGCAACACTTCCTGGGGACCGCTGGGTTGAACTTGTGTAACTGCCGAGTTATATCCAAAGGGGCACTGGCGGGGACCGAGATCTCGGGGAGGGCAGCGGTTGGGGGTGGGGGGGGGGGGGGCGACTATAACACTGCACTGTCCTCACCAGAATGATTCTGCATAAAGATAGGCAGCGGTGAGAACCCTTTTAACGTTTCATAAGTTGTGAGGGGCAAAGTAAATAAGACAATGTCCATAAGCCACTACTTTTCAAGAGAAAGGAGAGCCGAAGCGGAATCGAAACGCGGCCTTTCCGCTTACCAGTTCGCCCTGATATAACCACACTGGTTGACTGTGCGTAAAACACCAATTTGCTTACTTACCGCTTACCAGCCTAACGCCTTACCGCCAGGCCAAACTGCCATGCTCGGCCGGGGGAATGAAATCCTCCCCACCCTCCAAAAGAAAATCATATAAAATAAAATGAAAACATCGGCGAAATATTTCTGCTGCAAAATCGGCTGCTGTTTGACATTCTCAAACGTGATATCACGATACGTTTTTAGATAAAATGCTGGATTCTAGGTCAAAGACAACTCAGTTGAAAATGAACAGCACATTTTATGATCTGTATCGCAAAATCATGTCTGATTCTTGATGGAGAAATGATGCAAAAAGACCCCCCCCCCACCCCCCACCCCCACCCGCCAACTGACACAATCAATTCATAAACGACTGGTATTGAAGAGATGTGTGATGACAGCGAGGTTTGCAGTCTGGAACAGGTCGATACAATAATAGCACCGTAAAACCCCCATCAATGCGGTTACATCTTTCTGTTGTTGACTGTCCAACATAAATCTGAACTTATTCAAATGTACGCAGAGAACTGTGCCTGATACACGCGACCATCACACCACAAACAGAGTGCAGACACAGGAGAGGGACATTTTCACATCGTACTGCCGTGGGAAATAACTTCTACGACCCCTAAACAGGTCCACACCCAAACCCTCAATCTGTAAAAAACGCAGAATGACGAAATGTAAACCGATTAGTTAATTTTGTCTTCAGAGCTCAGGAGCTGTGTGAAAGTCAAAGCGGCCGTCCTGCGTCCGTACGGTCTGTGTGGACGTAAAGCAACACTGAATTTGAACCTAACTTTGTCCGGCGGCAATTTACAAAAAATAAAAACGGTACAATCAAGAAAACCGTTCGAAGGCTTCTGTGTGTGGAAATGACCTGTAGCCGTTGCCCTGCACTGCGACTGGTTCAAAACAAAAATGAATCTGCACCAATCCTAGCTACCACGAGACAGTTCCGAAGAAACGGTCTTTAGCCTTGCAGGCACGGCGGAGGAAGGGAGGCAATCGGCCCATTGCAGCAAAGATTGTACAGCTAACGCAGTTGCGTATCTATAATTATGGTCTTTGCAGCGAAAAGTAAGTAAGTAAACATGGTGCTTAACGTCCACAGAAACCATAAGGCATATTAGGGACGGGGCCGAAGGGGGGTAAGGGGTTAAGCGAGTGTAAGAACAGGTTTTAAACCTTCGGGGCTAATTTGACAGAGGTTATTGCCCCTTCGGCCACTCGGTGATCTCCTATCGTCCTCCCTTCAGTTGATCGTTTGTTTAGTCTCTTATTGCTGCGGTTTTATTTTATCGCCACCGAATTATTGTACACACCGCCAATTCTCTCTCTCTCTCTCTTCCTCCCCCCCCCCCCCCCCAGAAGGAAAGCACGTTTTTCGTTTCTATTCGTCGGCTGAGAGGTTCCCGATTCAGTTATTGTGCAGTGATGCAAACAGTTACTGAAAGCAACCCCCATCCCTCCCTCGTAAAAAAGGCTGCCCCAAAATGAAAATCTGCTACTCTTCGACTGAGAT
The DNA here is from genome assembly GCA_018857735.1 of Alviniconcha marisindica. Classification (NCBI taxonomy): domain Eukaryota; kingdom Metazoa; phylum Mollusca; class Gastropoda; family Provannidae; genus Alviniconcha; species Alviniconcha marisindica. The sequence continues at coordinate 399,632 of JABMCL010002010.1, read as the reverse complement.
ATTTTCTTGATGCACTGTTACGAAGAAACATGACACAACTAGGCACACCGCATGTGCAATACAGGTGAGTACAGTGGGCATTGAACCCTGACAACGCTTGTCCAAAACCCTAACGAAAGGGTCAGTAGTGGGAGTCTAGCTCGAACACAGCTAGCAAGAATCTTTGCTACGAAAACGAAGGCTAAATCGAGAAGGCACAGCTAATGACGAACATGAAGCAAAACTCGCACTACGGAAGTAGCCCCGGGGCATGTGGAACTCTCCTCCGTCTTTAATGACAATAGCACCACTGCACGGCTTTGGGAAGGAACTTGCCTCGCTCGGACACGTTCAGTTTGCGAACCCCGAAAAAGGTGAGTGGTTGACAATACTACGCTAATGTAGTAGAAGTGACGTTCAATCAAACGGAGAATGGCAGTTATTTTGCAGTATGAAAAGTTCAAGTGTTAGTCTTGGCACAGTAACCGCTAAGCATCAGGAGGCAGGGAGAGAAACTACACATCGCACAAAAGAGCAAACACCAATTCTTGCAGTCTACCCATCGGTTTCTTTTGTCCTTTATGTTCGTGATTTTATTAGACAGGGAACAATGTATTGGAGCACCACCACAAGCTGTTCGTCATCAAATGTACAATTAGCTTACAAGAACATGTTAAAACTAGGGCAAACCAGCGAAAAGCTCCAGACGACAGGCCACGTGGTTTGTTCTAGCCAATGGCGACACAAACAATTTGCATAATCATTGTCTGCTCAATCCTTTGACCCAGACAAAATCTGATCGAGCAAAGAAAATGTAAAAAAGTAGTTTTTACATAAAAGTGGCAAAATATTGAAGAACGCTGATACGACATTACGAAAATAATGCATGGTTATTAAAATATCAAAGCATTTTTACACAAACGTAAGTACAGAGAGACGACACAACACCAGATTCAATGTTTGCCGAAGCGGAGTGAGCGAAGTTAGACACACGTCTAGAGTATACCACCCTACGGATTGTGACTTTTTCAATGACTGTTTATGAAAAAAAAAATCGGATTAAAAGCAACATATCACGGTTTATAAGACCAGAACACAGTACTGTAATACCTATGGTGGTAATTAATTAGCGTGTTAAAATTAACTGCTCTATGGTTAGTCCCACCCTGGATGCAAAAAGTAAAATGACGGTTCGACAGCAGTTTAACATCACAGCAACAGTCAACAAATAACATTATCTACCTTATAAACATATGTATACACACACACACACACACACACACCACACACACACACACACACACACACACACACACACACACCACACACACAACATACCTTCCTCTCTCTCACCACAACACACACACACACACACACACACACACACACACACACACACACACACACACACACACACACAACACTCTCTCTCTCTCTCTCTCACACACACACACACACACACACACACACACACACACACACACACACACACACACACACACACACACTCTGTCTCTCTCTCTGTGTCTGTCTGTCTCTCTCTGTCTGTCTCTGTCTGTCTCTGTCTCTGTCTCTCTCTGTCTGTCTCCGTCTGTCTGTCTGTCTCTCTCTCACAAACACACACACACACACACACACCACTACCAACAACAACAACAAAAAAGAAGCACACATGGCTTCAGAAGGTAGCAATTTCTGAACGACCCGAAGTCAGCCAGGGCAGGAATGGACAAAACAGACCTGAATGACAACAAACGGGGCAATTTTTGAACGACCCGAAGTCAGCCAGGACAGGAATGGACAAAACAGACCTGAATGACAACAAACGGGGCAATTTTTGAACGACCCGAAGTCAGCCAGGACAGGAATGGACAAAACAGAACTGAATGACAACAAACGGGGCAATTTTTGAATGACCCGAAATCAGCCAGGGCAGAAATGGACAAAACAGAACTGAATGACAACAAACGGGGCAATTTCTGAATGACCCGAAGTCAGCCAGGGCAGAAATGGACAAAACAGAACTGAATGACAACAAACGGGGCAATTTCTGAATGACCCGAAGTCAGCCAGGGCAGAAATGGACAAAACAGAACTGAATGACCGGAAGTCAGCCAGGGCAGGAATGGACAAAACAGAACTGAATGACCGGAAGTCAGCCAGGGCAGGAATGGACAGAACAGAACTGAATGACAACAAACGGGTCAAAAGCAATTCCAGACGAAGCGTATAACAAGCTCAAACTCCGGAAACAAAATGCACGTGCCACAGAGAGGCTTTACAGTGCTCAAACACCGGCCGCATGCAAATGCAATGACCTCGTGACCTACGCTAATGCATATTCATTGCTCATTGGTTCCTTCGAGCTCAGCGGCGCTGTGATTTGTCTGAAGGTCGAGGTCGGAAACCAGACTGAGTGTCTAGTCTCTGGGATGATGACAGTCCTTCTGATAAAAAACAAAAACAAACTCAACAACAACCATAACAACAAATCATAGGTCCCGTGCATCACCGGCATGTGCACGTTAAAGACCCACGACAGCCGGAAAAAGCCGCCCTAGCCAAAATATTAAGGACCCCCCCCCCCCCCCCCACATGATTCCATAATGACAATTCTAGCAGAAGGCGGAATGGATTTGAATGGAATGACCCACAGCGTACAGATTATGTGATTATCACTCACTCACTCCTACTTTACCCATAGTAGCGTATGGCTGGGGTGCAGCTGATGTTAGTCACATGTCCACGGCGTTCTTCTTCCTTTTTATTTAAGTCTTTTCACATAAGTGATATTAGACCACAGCGTTCAAATCCCTCAGTTTAATAACTCCATCCTTGTGACTGATAAGACGCTCCTGCCACCTAATGTGGCTTTGCATGAAGTGACAAGGTGCATGGCTGTATGGTGTACACAGAACGCGTCGAGATGGCAGCAGTTTCATGTGGCACCAGCCACGCCAGCGCTGTAAGTACACCACTTCGGTGGATATTCAAAAACGCGCTAAAAACAACAACTTTTCACTCATGGAGAATCACATGCCAGCGCAGTGAGTCTGCTCGAAAGCGGAAAATAGCGCTATATAAAAGCGATCAATAATAATAATAATAATAATAATAATAATAATAATATTTACCGAGCGGAGCATTCTAAGCGTTGAAAACCACTCACTCTTGCTTCAGTTACGTGTTAGCATGACGGCCGGAACTTAAAAGGCGCAGCTGCTGATTCAAACAGCGATGAAAACCACTCACTTTCGCTGAAGCCACGTGGTAGGATGATAGTACCTAGAGGGTGGAGAGCTGCATATTGAGATGACGTTCAGGTGTCTCACTATTGCTTCTGCCTAATGATACAATGACAGTACCGAGGAGGCGGAGCTGTTTATTCAAATGAATCGCAGCGTTTAGATCACTCACTTTTGCTCCTGCCACGTAAAAGGATGACAATACTTTGAGGGCGGAGCTGTTTATTCAAATGATTGGCAGCGTTTAGATCACTCACTCACGCGGTAGAATGACAATACTTAGAGCGTAGAGAGCCGTGTATTTAAATGATGACTCACTCTCTCCCCAGGAACGTGACAGGGTGACGGCATTTCGAGGGCGGAGCTGTGTCTTGAAATGATCGACGTTTAGTTGACTCACTCTTGTTCAAACCACATGATAGGATGATGATACTCAGAAGGCGGAGCTGTGTATTCAAATGACGCTCAGATCACTCACTCTCGGTCCAGCCACGTGATAGGATGATGATACTCAGAAGGCGGAGCTGTGTATTCAAATGACGCTCAGATCACTCACTCGCGGTCCAGCCACGTGATAGGATGACGACGCTTAGGGGGAGGAGCTGTGTATGCAAACGACGCTCAGGTCACTCACTCTCGGTCCAGCCAAGTGATGGGGTTGCGGTACTTGGGTGGGGCGGAGCGGCTCCGCTTGTAGCTCTTCCACGTGATGACCCGGGGCGGCAGCTTGCTCTGCGTGATCAGCTTTTTGGCCTCTGCGCCTCCCGACATCTTCCTCACCGTGTCGTCCTCGCTCACCCACTCCGGGTCGATGACGAAGAAGTCCTTGGCGGCGTTGTTGGCCGTGACGAAGAAGCCGCCGTCGTAGCTGTAGGCCGAGGAGGGTCGCCGGTCTTCGTCCAGAGGGCCTCCCTTTTCTCGCGGAGTCTTCGCTGCTGGCGTCGGTCCTGGTGATGATGATGAGGACGACGGCGCAGCATCGAACCCTGCAGACGGGAAGTAAGTAAGTAAGCAAGCAAGCAGGCAAGCAAGCAAGCAAGCAAGCAAGTAAGTAGTCAGCCAACTGGCAGGCGGGCGGGCGGGTGAGTGAGTGAGTGAGTAAGTGAGTCAGTAAGTAAGTAAGTATGAAGTAAGTGAACGTTTCTTTTTTAAGGCCAAGCCAACAATGACGGTTATATCAGGGCAAAGTTTTAGTAGGTCGATCGGTCGCTGGGTAGAAAAAATAGGTAAGCCAGTCAGGTAGGTAAACAGGCAGGTATGTGAGTAGGTGGGTCGGTAGGTCGATAGATAGGTAAGTAGATGAGTGGGCTGTGACAAACACCGTCGGAGAAATGGGCGCGGATAACCCGCTGTTTTCAATAGTAAGAACAGAAATGGCAGAAGACACCTTTGACAGGTGGGCCTTGGACAAGTCGGTGAAGCTACGTTAAGAGAACCTTCACTGGATTTGAAGGCCCAGTCAACCGTGTAGCTCCTACCAGGGCCAACTACAGCAGTCGGGTAGTCGCCGTGTCGGGCAGTCGGGTAGTCGCCGTGTCTGGCAGTCCGGTAGTCACCGTGTCGGGCAGTCCGGTAGTCAGTCCGGTAGTCACTATGTCGGGCAGTACGGTAGTCAGTCCGGTAGTCACTATGTCGGGCAGTCCGGTAGTCAGTCCGGTAGTCACTATGTCGGACAGTCCGGTAGTCAGTCCGGTAGTCACTATGTCTGGCAGTCCGGTAGTCAGTCCGGTAGTCACTATGTCGGGCAGTCCGGTAGTCAGTCCGGTAGTCACTATGTCGGACAGTCCGGTAGTCAGTCCGGTAGTCACTATGTCTGGCAGTCCGGTAGTCAGTCCGGTAGTCACTATGTCTGGCAGTCCGGTAGTCACTCCGGTAGTCACTATGTCGGACAGTCCGGTAGTCAGTCCGGTAGTCACTATGTCGGACAGTCCGGTAGTCAGTCCGGTAGTCACTACGTCGTTGCCGTGTCGGGCAGTCGGGTAGTCGCTGCTGGGATCGTCCCCGGAACTCACCTTTGGCCTGAGTCTTGGCCCTGACGACGCCGGCAGCGGAGTCGGAGGCGTCGGAGCGGCGCTGGTGGAGGGAAGTGGTCATGCTGCGTGCCGCACGTGCATTGCGCATGTGTTCCTCCAGCGTGCGCGCGCTGGGACAGCTCTGCGACATGAGGTTGTTGGGCGACACCCAGTCCCCGTACCACGAGTGTGTCGTGCGGTTCCGCTTGAGGTAGGCCGAGGCGCGAGTGATGGGCATATCCATGGCGACGGGTCTGTGGCGGTCGGGGTTCTGGCTGGCGGGGAAGCTGGTGTCGGGGGTTGTGGCGGTGGTGACGGCTGCTACGTTCGATGTGGATGGGCACTGGCTTGTTTGCTGTGTATAAGGGCACCGGCTTCTTTGCTGTGTACAAGGGCACTGGCTTGTTTGCTGTGTATAAGGGCACTGGCTTATTTGCTGTGTATAAGGGCACTGGCTTGTTTGCAGTGTATAAGGGTACCGGCTTGTTTGCTGTGTATAAGGGTACCGGCTTGTTTGCTGTGTATAAGGGTACCGGCTTGTTTGCTGTGTATAATCAGACTTTCACTGGGCGAGTGTGTCTGGTGCCTCCACACAAAGGTGTCAGGTCCTCTAACCAGAAATCGATTGGAGAGAGAGGACAGAACGTTGGGCATCGAAGACAGTCAGGTAACTGGCTGTGTGACCGGCTGTTAAGAAGTCCAATCAGCGCCTACGCCGGTACACTTAACCCAACCTTGCTTCTGCGACTTCCCTCAGCTGAACTGGAAGTTGAGGCAAAATCAAGGCATTTCGCTTTTAGACATTGTGCACGGTTCTTCCGTTCTAGGGTGAAAAGCTTTCTGTGGCAATTCCCTCTTAGCATGAAATGCTACCGACGATATGCCTCCGCTTGCAGACTGCCGTCTGAAGCCAGTCTTTGGTTCCTTTACTCTCTGATTCACCACGGAGTGTGCGCCGGTGTGTGGAGATGACGTCAGTGTTGTCACGGTTCCGCTGTGTCCGTCCGTTGGCTGTGTTTGTGAACAAAGCAATGGCACTTGTTAGTTCAATAGGTTATGAGCAAAACACGTTCGCCCGTAAGCACACAAGTTCACGTACAACCAGTCACGTGCGAACGCTCGCTCGCGCGCGCGCACGCACGCACGCACGCATGCACGCACACACGCACACACACACACACACACACACACACACACACACACACACACACACACACACACAGACGGACAGCAAACAGAGAGAGAGAGAGAGAGAGAGAGAGAGAGAGAGAAGAGAGAGAGAAGAGAGAAGAGAAGAGGAGAGAGAGTCACACATAGACAAGACAGACAGACAGACAGACAGACAGAACAGACAGACAGACACACACACCACACACACACACACACACACACACACACACACACACACACACACACACAGACGACAGAGCAGAGAGAGGAGAGAGAGAGAGAGAGAGAGAGAGAGAGAGAGAGAGAGAGAGAAGAGAGAGAGAGAGAGAGAGAGAGAGAGAGAGAGAGACAGAAGACAGACAGACAGACAGACACACAGACACACAGACAGACAGACTACACACACACACACCACACAACACACACACACACACACACACAACACACACACGAACGGAGAGAGAGAGAGAGGAGAGAGAGAGAGAGAGAGAGAGAGAAGAGAGAGAGAGAGAGAGAGAGAGAGAGAGAGAGAGAGAGAGAGAGAGTCACACAGATAGACAGACATACAGAGAGAGAGAGAGAGAGAGAGAGAGAGAGAGAGAGAGAGAGAGAGAGAGAGAGAGAGAGAGAGAGAGAGAGAGAGAGAGAGAGAGAGAGAGAGAGTCACACCCACACACAGACAGACAGACAGACAGACAGACAGACACACACACACACACACACACACACACACACACACACACACACACACACACAAACACACACACACACAAACACACACACACCCTTCTATCTCCAGCAGTGCCGTTTAAAACAGTTCGAAGTTTGTGTGGATAATGCCAACGCATAGGAAGTATGAGCAGTACTTCCCTGACCGGGCAGCTAATCAACACCCACTGCACGTTATGAACCTGTCGCGAGTAAAGCGTGTGGCTAAACCCTCTGTGGATTAAATCTATAATTATTTGATGAAATCGCCCGTCTCCGCTACTACATCCCTTCAAAACGGAAGCGGGCCCCGAAGTCTGAAATGCGTCTGGCGTTGCCTTGCCACGTCTGGTACAAATGTGCGGTTTTGGCTGATCGATGGAGAGTATTGGCTGGACATGTGTAGCGTGGTGCTGGTGAAAGCACGTGCGGAGCTTGCAGGAACGCACGCGTGCAGGCAGCTACTAGGCAATGGCGACGATCGATAGTGTCTGTGTGCCGGGTTGGAGGGCTGCGGCATGCATTGTTCTCTTGTTGCTTGGGAGCTTTCGTCTTTGCCTGTGTTCGAGTGTAATCACAATTTTTACTGCCTCTGCCAGCTGTTGTGCCTCCACTGAGCACGGGTTTAATTTGATCGACAAAACACCTCTCCTTCCCATCCCTCTCTGCTTGTTGGATGAGGACGAAAAAGACTCTCTCTCTCTCTCTCTCTCTCTCTCTCTCTCTCTCTTAGAAATACAATCCTTTTGCTGCAGTCTTCCAGTTTAGATCTTTGTAACCATGTCGGAATTTTTCCACATTAATTTTAAATGGAGCGAAGTGAGCTTGTACCGTTACCTCCGAATAAGCATACTAACCGTGATTTCCGTTTTCTAACATTAATAATCTACCGACGAATGCATCAGACCAACGACCATTGCATACCGATACCGATGCATTTACGCAGATGATGAAAATTTAACTCGTGCGCTGAAAGCATTTCTCGCAACATCCTCGCACCGGCCTACGTTGTTTTCTTCAGGCCGCATTTGTTTTCCTCTAAAAACGCTTGGTTCTTTAGATAAATGAAAAGTAGCACTGTATCTTCCAGACGTGTCTCAAGATTCCATGTGAGTATGGCTGTATCTACAGTACTTGCAATCTAACGGATCTCGTGAAAATTATAAACATTCACAGTCATCATTGCAACGAATATTTCACTGACAGGGCCGAGTGAACTGGAAGATTGATGACTCAACCCGGAGACGTTGCTTATACAGCCAGTTACTTCTACACCCAGCGCAAGAGCTAATTGCGTTTCGTTAATTATTATTATCCACAGCGTTTACGAATCAAATGCACACCTGCAGCTTTTAAATCTGAAGTATACAAGAACGTACCTTTCTTTCCAACTCATCGTGCGGCTCTGCCTGAAGCGAAGCTTTGATCAGAATATTGAACTAACAGCGACGCAAGAAGCGAATCAGTCTGCTCTGGAAGCCATTTTGACTGAGCCTCGTTGCAGCCGGAATAATTCAATATGGCCGAAGAGACTGAAGCGAGGTTTTGGTGAGGAAGCGAAGAACGTATAGTCGCACTTGTCGTGGAGTCGGATCGATGGCGGTAATGTAGCAGGGGAGACAATCGCTGCTTGTGTTATAGCTGCGAAGGAATAGTTTTGTCCCTTGGTCAAAATGCCGGCGCCAAGCTCTCCTTGTTGAAGTGACCATAAAAAGTATTGTTTATTATGCGAGTGTTGTTGCAAGGTTTGATTTTATATTCCGCTGTATGGAAAATGCATAAAATTGAACTGACAGAATTCGGTGTGTGTGCGTGCGTGCGTGCGTGCGTGCGTGCGTGCGTGCGTGCGTGTGTGTGTGTGTGTGTGTGATTATCTTGATCGGCTTGTTTGAAAGTTGAGGGTGGGGTGGGGGTCAGATTTAGTGTGTGTGTGGTGTGTGTGTGTGTGTGTGTGTGTGTGTGTGTGTGTGTGTGTGTGTGTGTGTGTGTGTGTGATTATCTTGATCGGCTTGTTTGAGGGCTGAGGGTGGGGTGGGGATAAGTTTGAGTATACTGGCTCTCTTGAAACACACACACACACACACACACACACACACACACACACACACACACACAAGTGACACACACAAGTGACACACACACACACACACACACACACACACACACACACACACACACACACACACACACACCACACCACACCACCAATATAAATATAAGCTTTTAGCATAACTTTTAATTGGACATCATTCAGCCCACACTCTGATTGCACTTGAAAAAACCCTCATTTCGAGTAAAGTAAAACAGGAACATGAACACATCAGCCCTAACCGCTTCCCTTCACCAACAGGGGATAAAGACAGAAACAACATGTAACGCGAACATCACATGCACACAAGTGTGAATGATCTTACAGGCACTGTGGCTGCAGCATCAAAACGGGGTCTACATAGTGTACAAACATAAAAGTACATGTACGTCAAATATAGTCAAATGCAAGCAACGAAACCCAGCGGTC
>JABMCL010002010.1:367500-380000 GCA_018857735.1 Alviniconcha marisindica | reverse complement strand
GTTGAACGTCTCCTTCGTCGTCCATTCCTTCTTCACCAGACACACGTAGCGCTGACCCTGCTCCGCGAACTGCACAGCAAACCGTGCGTTGTGAAGAGGGGTGATGTGATACGTAATTAGGCACAACAACACAACAAGAGTCACACACATAAAACACGAGAAGATCCAACACGTAGGACACAACAAAATCCAACACGTAGGACACAACAAAATCCACACACGTAGGACACAACAAAATCCACACATGTAAGACACAAGATCCACACATGTAAGACGCAACAAGATCCAAACACACAAGGCATAGCACGTTCCAAACACGTAAGACACAATACGATCCAAAAAGATACGACACAAAATATCCAAACACGTAATACACAAGAAGATCCAAACACACAAGGCATAGCACGTTCCAAACATGTAAGACACAATACGATCCAAAAGGATAAGACACAAAATATTCAAACACGTAATACACAAGAAGATCCAAACACGCAAGACACAAGAAGATCCAAAGACGTAAGATACAAAAGATCCAAACACGCAAGACATAACAAGATCCAAACACACAAGACACAAGAAGATCCAAACGCGCAAGACACAAGAAGATCCAAACGCGCAAGACACAAGAAGATCCAAACACGTGAGACATAACAAGATGCAAACACGCAAGACACAAGAAGATCCAAACACGTGAGACACAACAAGATGCAAACACGCAAGACACAAGAAGATCCAAACACGTGAGACACAACAAGATGCAAACACGCAAGACACAAGAAGATCCAAACACGTAAGACACAAGAAGATACAAGCACGCGAGACACAACAAGATGCAAACACGCAAGACACAAGAAGATTCAAACACGCAAGACACAAGAAGATCCAAACACATAAACAGTTCAAAGGAACGCTAATTTAATATCACAGTACAAAACATGCGCGAATTCTCAAGGCGAACCCCTTTTGTAAAGCGACAAAACAACACTTAAAGTGTGATAAATGAAGATATACATGCATTTATTACCGTAAACTTTAACTGTTGTTTTGTCGCTTTGAAAAAGGGGTTTACCGCGATAATTCGCACACGTTTTGTGTTGTTACATTAAATTAACACTAAAACGTGTAAGTATTTTCGGATCTTGTTTAGAACGCTAGCTGTCATCATTGTTTCAGATCTTTTAAGATATAAGGAGTTTATTCGTCTAATATCACAGATACAGAAACTTGTTTTTGACTACATGCATGAAACAGTTTAAATACATAAGTCAGCAAGTCCGAAAAACAAACGGCCACACACAAGCTAAAACACTAAATACTTCCACTAGCACCCAACCACACACAGACACCACTTAATATCGCCCCCACTCCCGAACTCCGCGAAGATGATACTGATGAGAGAGAGAGAGAGAGAGAGAGAGAGAGAGAGAGAGAGAGAGAGAGAGAGAGAGAGAGAGAGAGAGAGAGAGAGATGCTAACTCGTACACACACCTTTAAATCCTCCCCATAAACAAGGTATCTATTTTTGTAGCGTTGGAACTCCCTGTAGAAGCCCCACATAATCACTCCTTCGAGACCCGGATGTGCGAAGTAGGCCCTCATGGCGTCCTCGAACCAATCAGCGCGCACCACGTCATCGTCCCATCCCAGGTCAAACTCCGTCATAAACAGTTCTAGGCCAGTCTCAGCAAGCCGGTCTAGCCGTCTCTGAAATTATGAATATTCATTACTTCATTAATTATATGCATTTTCCTTCGATAGCACAAAGTAGCAACATTGCGATAGTGTATTTAAGGCCAATGGTTTACAAGGCTTGAGCTATTTGCGAGAGTTAAGTGGAGTACACTCACGTGATAAAATATGGTCAACTGCTGAATATATCATTATATGGTCCCCCCCCCCCCCCCCCCCCGCAAAAAATCAATAAAAAACCCCCTCCAGTCACAGATTCACTAATGGAGGTGTGTCCACCCATTCGCTCTGTCCGCCATTTTGACAATCTGTTCGTCTGATCAGAATGGCGGGATGTGTTGAGAGTGGCACTCGTGTTTGCCACGCTGTCTGCATGTCCCTTTGCCATGCCGCCTGTCCCTTTGCCATGTCGTCTGTCTGTCCCTTTGCCATGTCGTCTGTCCCTTTGCCACGCCGCCTGTCTCTTTGCCATGCCGTCTGTCCCTTTGCCATGCCGCCTGTCCACCTGCCATCGTGATCCAGCGAAAGCAGCCACTGAAGGTTCGACTCCCGGTCGAGACAGGGTGAGGAACCGTTTTTAGTTCTTTCGAGTCAAAATGTATGCAGACTCGTCAGCGCCTGTCTGGAACTGGCGAGCACAGTGCGCACTAAGATCATTTGGCACCTAGTTACAGATACACGCCCATCTTTCCAATCGCACACATATTCTCTAATTTTAGTAATAGTTATGGCAGTTTTACTGCGGGAAGAGCCGATAGGAAAAGTATGAACAGCAGACACAGAGTCACACTTAGAGCAATAAAGACGTCAAACCTCTGGTTCACGTGTGGTCCAGATCGCATGCAGATGAGACAGTCATTCATTCAGTGTTGCATACGACTAGAGCGCAGTGGGTCTGTTCGGGAGCAGAGAACAGCGCTGTAGTTGTCACTGTGACGTGCTTAAGCCCGTTCTTAACTGGGCGAATGTTTGTTCGCCGAACATTCTTCGGACAGTTCGACGAATTATGATTCGTTTCTTAATCGAACTTTTAGTTCGCCGAACATGGTTCGGACAGTTCGACGAACTTTATTTCGTTCTCAACTGGCTTGTAATGAGATGCAAGCTTCGGCCCCAACTTGCGGCAGACGCGCAGCAGACAGCATGATCGAAAATGTAGGCTAAAGTCAAGTCAAGCCAAGTCAGTACACTTTAATCATCCCTCATAGGGTAGTTCAACTAACTACTATTTCATTCTGTGTCCCCGAGACAAGGCTGCGCCTCCCACAAGTCAAAAAACAACAACAACAACAACAACAACAAAAATCCCTCCGAAGCGAGTGAAGAACCTAGCGACACTGTCATCCATTTTTATTTTTATTTCTTCCTCATCCACAGGAGAGCTCTGCTCTCAGCCAATCAGAGGCAATGTTCGTCGAATAGGGCGAATGTTCCCAGAACACGTTGAGCGAAGCTTTTTGGACCCCGAAAATAGCTTCGTCACAGTTCGACGAATACTCCCAACTAGGTTCGCGAAGCAAAAGTTCGCCCAATTAAGAACCAACTAGGTTCGCCGAATACTCCCAACTAGGTTCGCGAACAAACATTCGCCCAGTTAAGAACGGGCTTTAGGGCTCATTTGGAGACGAGCGCTTGGCAAGAGTTGAAATAAAATAACATAAACAAAATAACATAAACAAAATAACATAAACAAAATAACATAAATAAAATAACATAAACAAAATAACATGAACTGGAGCAGCCCACGCCCACACGGAGCGGAACCCTATCATTGGCGGGAGCTGCCACAAGTATCATTTTTGTCGCGACAAAACACGTCTTTTGTCGCGACAAAAGTATGCTTGCTTGTTACTTGTTACTTGTGGCAGCTCCAGCCAGTGATAGAACCCGTGTTTGTCGCTACAAAACACATCTTTTGTCGCGACAAAAGTATGCGTGCCGCGACAAAACGTTTGCCGCGACAAAATTGTTACTTTTGGCATCTGCAGCCAGTGATAGAACCCGAGTCCTACACTTACAGGCCGGGCTTTAGTTAGTCACAGTGGCCCCGCTCTCTCACATCTTGTGAAATCTGCATCTTGTGGACCAGTCCTTCACATGGCAACCGTTTCTAACGGCGTCACTTCAACGTACCCATATCATGGTCGGGTGTGGCCTGGTGAACTCCTTGACGTGACCTTGGATGCCTAGGCCCTGGATGCCCGTGCCAGCTTTGATGAAGCGCAGAGCCGTGTCGTAGTAACCCAACACACACACACACACAACACACACACACACACCCCACACACACACACACACACCACACACACACCACAACACACACAACACACAACACACACACACACACACCCCAAAACCCACACAACACACAACCACCCCCCACCACACACACAACCCACCCCCCCCACACACACACACACACCAACCACACACACCAACAACCCCCCAAACCCCCCACAAACACACACACACACACACACACCCCACACAAACACCCCACCACCACACCCACCACCACACACACAAACAACAACCACCAAAACCCCAAAACACCCACAACCCCACACAACACACCACACAACACACACAAAACACACAACACACACACCACACACACACACACACACACACAACACACCACACAAAAAACACACACAACACACACACACCACACACACACCACACACACACACCCACCACCACCCCCAACAAAACCACACACACACCACACCCCCCCCAAAAAAGCCACCACCACCACCCAAAACCCACACACAAACACACACACACACACACACACACACACACACACCACACAACCACAAACAAAAAAAACCACACACACACTTTCAACAATCGTTGCTTGAGCGGGGTCCCGGGAGTGGGGGTTCACCAAAAGTCGACGTAAAACGCCCTCAGTGCTTAGTGCTAACACCGCGTTAACGCCGTGAGGTCGTTGGGGTCCCGGGGGGGGGGGGGGGGGGGGGGGGGGGGGGGGGGGGGGGGTACCAAAACCCGTAACCCGAGCATCGCTTTCCGGCACCCCCTTTTTTCCCATTTTTATTACGCCACTGAGGGGGACTCTTTATCCCCGCGCGCCCAGCGACGGGTCGCGCCCCCAAAATTTTTGGGGGGATATATGACTGTGGAAGCACCCTAGCCAAGCCCCATAACATGAGACCTCCCCCCCGGGTAAAAAAAAAAAGGGGTTCCGTCTCGATTCAAACGATTGGGGTTTTATTGTGCTGGTGTAAATTTTGGTTGGGGTTAAACACACGCCTTGTTTTTTTTTTGAGTTTTTTTGTCAAACTTCCCTTTTAGCACCAACAAAAATGCTCGTTAGCTACAGTTTTCGGAAACCGGGGAGGGGGGGGGGGGGTGGTACTACCGAAATCTGACACCACCTGCATCAGTGTTGACCGGGGGGGGGGGGGGGGGGGGGGGGACAAACCAAAGTCTGACACCACGCTGACATCAGTGTTGACCCCAAAAATCGTTGAGGTAGAGATGGTGGCTGGGGGTGTTTGTTGTGTGGGGGGGGGGGGGGGGGGGGGGGGTGGGGGGGGGGGGTTGAAAAGTTGTGTTTTGTGTGGGTTTTGGGGGGGGGGGGGGGGGGGGGGTTTGGGGGGGGGTTAGGGGGGGGTTGGGGTGAATCGTTGAGGTAGAGCTTGGGGTAGGGGTCCAGAGGCCGCGCCATCTTGAACATGTTCTCGCTGACGTGGGGGTCCCTCAGCGTCTCCTCGTACCAGTGGCCGTGCAGCAGCTCGTTCTGAACGTCCCAGTGCTCCACTCTGAACACACACACACACTCTGAACACACAGCGCCACTCTGAACACACACACACACTCTGAATACACAGCGCCACTCTGAACACACACACACACTCTGAACACACAGCGCCACTCTGAACACACAGCGCCACTCTGAACACAGCGCCACTCTGAACACACAGCGCCACTCTGAACACACAGCGCCACTCTGAACATACAGCGCCACTCTGAACACACAGCGCCACTCTGAACACACACTCTGAACACAGCGCCACTCTGAACACACAGCGCCACTCTGAACACACACCCTGAACACACAGCGCCACTCTGAACACACAGCGCCACTCTGAACACACAGGCCCCGCCCACTCTGAACACACACTCTGAACACCAGCGCCACTCTGAAACCCCAGCGCCACCTGAACACAGCGCCACTTTGAACACACAGCGCCACTCTGAACACAGCGCCACTCTGAACACACACTCTGAACACACGCCACTCTGAACACACACTCTGAACACAGCGCCACTCTGAACACACACTCTGAACACAGCGCCACTCTGAACACACCCCCCTCTGAACACAGCCCAACTCCCCGAACCCACAACTCCCCCCCCCCCCCCAACCCCCCCCCCCCCAGCCCCCCCCCTCCCCCCCCCCTTCCCCGCGCCCCTCTGCCCCCCCTCCCCCCCCCCCCCTCCCCCCCCCCCCCTCTGCCCCCCCCACTCCCCAACCCCCCGCCCCCCCCCCCCTTCTGCCCCCCCCCCTCCCCCCTCTCCTCCTCCCCCCCCGTCCCCTCTCGAAAATGTGAGCCAGCGTTTTTATTTTGGATTTTGGTGACTTTTTTTAAACTAAAAAAAAAATAAACAAAAAAATAATAAATAATTGTATTGGTCCCCAGGACTCTGTGCGGTTGAAAGGACGTCAAAAACCACATAAACTAACCCACCCCCCTCTGCCCCCCTCCCCCCCCCCCAAAACCCCACCCCCACCACCCCCCCCCCCCCGCCAAGGCCGCCATCGTGCCCCAAAGCGCTGACCTGCCCGGTGAGGGGTTCATCATGTACTCGGTGTGGAACTTGATGAGGCGCGGCAGCTCCGCTGGTGGCGTGTTGATGACCGCCTCTGGGACGTTCTTCTCCACTCCCCAGAAGATGGAGTGAGCTCGGACCTTTTTCCTACAGCAGCAAAAAGGTCTTCTAAAGGGGGGACAAAGGGAAGGGGGGTGGGTTGGAGAAAGAGGGAGAGAGAGAGAGGGGAAGAGAGAGAGAGAGAGAGAGAGAGAGAGAGAGAGAGAGAGAGAGAGAGAGAGAGAGAGAGAGAGAAACAAAAACCCCCAAAAAAAGGGGGGGGGGGGGGGGGGGGGGGGGGGGGAAAAACACGACACGGCCAGCTTCACAAAGCGGCACGGGAAGGGTGGCACAAGGAACTAAAAATTTTTCCCCAAGGGGCCACCCGACTAAAAGAAGTGTTGACGCAGTACCTCGAGGGCTCCCATTGCGTTACTAAAGTCAGGAGAATACTGAAAAAAAAAAAAAAATAATTTTTCCCCTTTCTTGTTTAAAAAACCAACACTTCCGGTTTTTTCCCCATTTATTTTGTTAAAAAAAACCCACACACACACCACACAACAACACACACACACCACAAACCCCACACACACCACACACACAAAAAAAAACAAAAAAACAAAAAAACAAAAAAACAAACAAAAAAAAACCCAAAAAACAAAAAAACCAAAAACCCAAAAAAAAAACGGGCAATTTACACTGAGTTGTCGCTAAAGGCAGACCACTTGCCTTTTTAGGTAGAGTGGGATTGTAAAATTTGGTGATGGTGTGTGTGGATGTAAACAGGCGGTAATGTGTGTTGGAATAAACTACAGGGGATGGTGGTGGTGTAAACAAAAGGGAGTTGACGGGGTTGTATGCAAACAGGCAGGTGACGTGTGTGTATGAAACAGGCAGGTGATGGCGTGTGTATGTAAACAGGCAGGTGATGGTGTGTGGATGTAAACATGCAGGTGATGGTATGTGTGTATGTAAACAGGCAGGTGATGGTGTGTGTATGTAAACAGGTAGGTGACGGTGTGTGTATGCAAACAGGCAGGTGACGGTGTGTGTATGTAAACAGGCAGGTGATGGCGTGTGTATGTAAACAGGCAGGCGATGGTGTGTGTGTGTAGGCAAACAGGCAGGTGACGGTGTGTATGTAAACAGGCAGGTGACGGTGTGTGCATGTAAACAGACAGGTGACGGTGTGTGTATGTAAACATGCAGGTGATGGTTGTGTGTATGTAAACAGGAAAGGGGGGTGATGGTGTGTGTATGTAAACAGGTAGGTGACGGTGTGTGTATGTAAACAGGCAGGTGACGGTGTGTGTATGTAAACAGGCAGGTGATGGTGTGTGGATGTAAACAGGTAGGTGACGGTGTGTGTATGTAAACAGGCAGGTGACGGTGTGTGGATGTAAACAGGCAGGTGATGGTGTGTGTATGTAAACAGGTAGATGATGGTGTGTGTATGTAAACATGCAGGTGATGGTGTGTGTGGATGTAAACAGGCAGGTGATGGTGTGTGTATGTAAACAGGCAGGTGATGGTGTGTGTATGTGAACAGGCAGGTGATGGTGTGTGGATGTAAACAGGCAGGTGATGGTGTGTGTATGTAAACATGCAGGTGATGGTGTGTATATGTAAACAGGCAGGTGATAGTGTGTGGATGTAAACAGGCAGGTGATGGTGTGTGTATGTAAACAGGCAGGTGACGGTATGTGTGTATGTAAACAGGCAGTTGATAGTGTGTGGATGTAAACAGGCAGGTGATGGTGTGTGTGTATGTAAACAGGCAGGTGATGGTGTGTGTGGATGTAAACAGGCAGGCGATTGTGTGTGGATGCAAACAGGCAGGTGACGGTGTGTGGATGTAAACAGGCAGGTGATGGTGTGTGTGGATGTAAACAGGCAGGTGATGGTGTGTGTATGTAAACAGGCAGGTGATGGTGTGTGGATGTAAACAGGCAGGTGATGGTGTGTGTATGTAAACAGGCAGGTGATAGTGTGTGATGTAAACAGGCAGGTGATGGTGTGTGGATGTAAACAGGCAGGTGAGGTGTGTGTTATGTAAACAGGCAGGTGATGGTGTGTGGATGTAAACAGGCAGGTGATGGTGTGTGGATGTAAACAGGCAGGTGATGGTGTGTGTGATGTAAACAGGAAAGGTGATGGTGTGTGTGGATGTAAACAGGCAGGTGATGGTGTGTGGGGAAAAGGCATATGGTGGAGAAACATGCATATTGTGGGTAGAAACCCGGATATAGTTGGGGGATGAAACCGGCAAGGGAGGGGAGAAACAAAATGACTGTGGTAATATTAACAAAACAAGCATGCATGCTTACCAAACATACGCAAGGGGACAAACAAGCACCGACACACACACACACCCATATTTACCAAACACACACACACACACACACAACACACACACACCAACACACACACAACACACACAACACACACACACACACAACACACACACACACACACACACCACACACACACACAAAACCACACGCAACACACAAAACACACAGCACGGCCGCCCGCACACACACACACCACGCACCACGACACACACAATCACACACCACACACACACCACCACACACACACTCACACACACACAAAACACACACACACACACACGCACACACACACACACACACCCCACTCACAAAACCACACTCACACACACACACACCCCACACCCACACACACACACACACACACACACACACACACACACACACACACACACACACACACACACACGGTAGAACTCACGAGGGAAAGTCCCTTGTCAAAGCGCCACTTGAAGCTGCCGATTGTGGCCCAGTTGAAGAGGTTGAAGACGATGTCCCGGAATGATCGGTACCAGGGTTTGGCGTCGCTCGTCAGCACAAAATCCTCCACTTTGGACCCGAAGCCGAACAGATGGTTCTTCAGTTTGATCTGCGATGGGTGACAGGATTAGAACCTAAGAACTCCCATTGTCTCTCTGTCTTTCCCTCTGCCCCACCGGGCCTCTCTCGGTCACTCTGTATGTCTTTCCCTCTTCCCCACCCTCTCTCAGACACTCTGTCTGTCTTTCCCTCTTCCCCACCCTCTCTCAGACACTCTGTCTTTCCCTCTTCCCCACCCTCTCTCAGTCACCCCTGTCTTTCCCTCTTCCCCACCCTCTCTCAGTACTCTGTCTTTCCCTCTTCCCCACCCTCTCTCAGATACTCTGTCTGTCTTTCCCTCTTCCCCACCCTCTCTCAGTCACTCTGTCTGTCTTTCCCTCTTCCCCACCCTCTCTCAGACACTCTGTCTGTCTTTCCCTCTTCCCCACCCTTTCTCAGACACTCTGTCTTTCCCTCTTCCCCACCCTCTCTCAGTCACTCTGTCTGTCTTTCCCTCTTCCCCACCCTTTTCTCAGACTCTCTGTCTGTCTTTCCCTCTTCCCCACCCTCTCTCAGACACTCTGTCTTTCCCTCTTCCCCACCCTCTCTCAGTCACTCTGTCTTTCCCTCTTCCCCACCCTCTCTCAGACACTCTGTCTTTCCCTCTTCCCCACCCTCTCTCAGACACTCTGTCTTTCCCTCTTCCCCATCCTCTCTCAGACACTCTGTCTTTCCCTCTTCCCCACCCTCTCTCAGACACTCTGTCTTTCCCTCTTCCCCACCCTCTCTCAGACACTCTGTCTTTCCCTCTTCCCTAATGACCTTGAGAGAGAGAGAGAGAGAGAGAGAGAGAGAGAGAGAGAGAGAGAGAGAGAGAGAGAGAGAGAGAGAGAGAGAGAGAGAGAGAGAGAGAGAGAGAGAGAGAGAGAGAGAGAGACAGACAGACAGACAGACAGACAGACAGACAGACAGACAGACAGACAGACAGACAGAGGTACAAAGACATAAACAGACAGACAGAAACAGTCAGAGGGCGAGGAAGAGCTACTTACTTGGACGTCGATATCTGCAGGGTTGACACCGGGCGGAACAGTGACGCTGTAACAGACGACGTATCACACCTTCACTGTACACAGTGAACCTCCCCACCCCGCCACTGCCATCCCGAAACACAGCAACAACCACCAGTCTATCAGCTCACTCACCCACGGGCGGTAGGTCAGTTGGTTCTTTGGTTATGTGACGGACTCCGTGATCGGTTCGTTATCGGGGTTAAAATGAAACGATTTCATTGTAATTTTAGGGCGGCGTTTACAAAGGTGTGTTCTGTTTTCATACACAACCACGAGTCTGCAATGTATAACTCTCTCTCTCTCTCTGTTTCGCGAGTGTCAATGGCCTTAAAATAATTAAACCTTCCTGCATCCGCATCTCTCTCTCTCTCTTTCCCTCTCCCCCACTCTAAAACACACGCTCGGTATCAGTTTCTCTCCCGCTCTCTCTCTCTCTCTCTCTCTCTCTCTCTCTCTCTCTCTCTCTCTCTCACACACACACACACACACACACACACAAACAGGAGAGAGAGAGAGAGAGAGAGAGAGAGAGAGAGAGAGAGAGAGAGAAAAGAAGACAACAGACAGACAACAACAGATAGACAGACAGAGAGAAGAGAGCAGAGAGACAGACGAGAGAGAAGAGAAGAGAGAGAGAGAGAGAGAGAAGAGAGAGAGAGAGAGAGAGAGAGAGAGAGAGAGAAGAGAGAGAGAGAGAGAGACAGAGAGAGAGAGAGAAGAGAGAGAGAGAGAGAAGAGGAGAGAGAGAGAGAGAGAGAAGAGAGAGAGAGGAGACAGACAGAAGAGGGGGACAGACAGACAGACAGACAGACAGACGCAGACACACACAAAGACTGACAGACAGACAGACAGACAGACAGACAGACACACACACACACACACACACACACACACACACACACACACACACACACACACACACAGACCTGATATCGATGTCACTTTTCCTGTGTCTGTCAATCATGACGTGTGAGTCAGCCAGCCAATCGGAACGCTCAGGCACTTCGTAAAAGGTGGCGTTGTCCATCAGAAAGTCAATGCCCGCGTCGGGACCACGAATGAACAGGGTAGTATCAGAGAAGGCTGAAATAGTACAAAGGGACCACGTATGAACAGGCCGAAGTACCAGTGAAGGCTGAAATAGTAGAAAGGGACCACGCATGAACAGGGAAGTATCAGTGAAGGCTGAAATAGTACAAAGGGACCACGTATGAACAGGGCACTACCAGAGAAGGATGGAACCAATAGTACAAAGAGATTGGGGATCATTCTTGAGTCAGCGCCGATTGCAATATTTTGCCTTGTTTTTGAAACTAAAGGACCGACGTTCCGCGAAATTCCTGGCTTTTATTCGACCAGTGGTTACACGGCAGTGACCTTTTTCGCCGTGAAATGCGAGGCAGTTTTCACTACTGCTAGTACCAGGGAAATACAGCTATGCGCTCGGCCAGCAACCCAGCCGACGCGTTCCCCCCTGCTTCCGGCAAATCGCGTAGCCAGTCCATTGCGCATGCGCTTAGATTTAAGTGAAAGGGGTCTATTGGGCGAACTTTTGCTTTGCGAACCTAGTTGGGAGTATTTTTCGAAATGCGACGAAACTATATTCGGGGTCCAAAAAGATTCGCTCAACATGTTCTGGGAATATTTGTCCAGTTCGGCGAACATTGCCTCTGACTGGTTGAGAGCGAAGAGCTCTCCTGTGGATGAAGAAGAAATGAAAATAAAAATGGATGACGGTGCGGATGCTTCACTCGTTTCGGAGGGAATTGACCTATTTGTTGACTTGTGGGAGGCGCAGCCTTGTCTCTGAGATCCAGAATGATATAGTAGTTAGTTGAATTACGCTGTGAGGGATGATTAAAGTATATTGACTGGGTTTGACTTGATTTTAGCCTACGTTTTGGATCATGCTGTCTGCTGCGCTTCTGCCGCAAGTTCGGGCCGAAGCTTGCATCTCATTATAAGCCAGTCATTAAGAACGAAGCATAGTTCTGAAATAAGAATGACTGCTAGCGTTAGCTCTTAGTTA
>JABMCL010002010.1:347500-362500 GCA_018857735.1 Alviniconcha marisindica | reverse complement strand
GAAAGGGTGCAGGGTTAGCTGATGGCCCAAACTGTAACAGGCTAGTATCAAACGGTGCTGGAAGCTGTAACAGGTTAGTATTAAACAGTGCTGGAAGCTGTAACAGGTTAGTATCAAACAGCGCTAGAAGCTGTAACAGGTTAGTATCAAACAGTGCTCGAAGCGGTAACAGGTTACATGAAACAGTGCTGGAAGCTGTAACAGGTCAGTATTAAACAGTACTGGACGCTGTAACAGGTTAGTATTAAAGAGCGGTAGAAGCTGTAACAGGTTAGTATTAAACAGTGCTGGAAGCTGTAACAGGTTAGTATTAAACATGGCTGGAAGCTGTAACAAGTTAGTATCAAACGGTGCTGAAGCTGTAACAGATTAGTATTAAACATGGCTGGAAGCTGTAACAGATTAGTATCAAACACCAGCTAGAAGCTGTAACAGGTTAGTATGAAACTGTATTGGAAGCTGTAACAGGTTAGTATCAAGCAGCGCTGGAAGCTGTAACAGGTTAGTATCAAGCAGCGCTGGAAGCTGTAACAGGTTAGTATTAAAGAGCGGTAGAAGCTGTAACAGATTAGTATCAAACAGCGCTGGAAGCTGTAACAGGTTAGTATTAAAGAGCGGTAGAAGCTGTAACAGATTAGTATCAAACAACGCTGGGAGCTGTAACAGGTTAGTATTAAACAGCGCTGGAAGCTGCTAGCGCGAACCCTCTGGGGACGGAGGCGATGAAGGAGAGGAGGCACGTTTACCAGCTGGCGTCGTCGTCGTCGACGTTGTCGTCGTCGTAGTAGTAATGTTTGGCGGTGGTGGTGGAGTGGTAGAAGGCCTCGGCGGTACAATGACAATGGGTGGTACGAACCAGTTCGACACGAGTTTGGCGAATCTCTGAAGCATCTCCAACACCCTCCATTGAGGTGCTGGCGGGATTAAACGTCTGCTGGATCCCGGCACCGCCACGTTCTGGAGAGCTCGTAGCAGCGGCGTGCGGGCCGACTGTGGCCGTGGTCTGGTTCCTAACGCTGCTGCACGTCCAAACAATGCCGGTGTATCAGTTGGTTCCAAGTCTGGAGCAGCAAAATCGTCATTATCGTCGTCGTTTGCTGAAACTGCTGAACCCCAGGTCGTCGTGGAATACGTGATTGGAGTTCACGACATTGCCTCGCCTTGTGGGATGAATACGGTGCTGTTGGAATGAATCAACGGAGGCCGAAGTGCCAGGGGAATGAGGACGGAGGCAGCCTGTATCTAACATCGGCACCGCCAGGAAGATTCTGCATTAAGACAGAATGAGATACCCCACCCCCCACCCCTCTCCTCCTTTTTCATGTTATTCAGTATATTTTCTTTTACGGACGGAAGAGGGCAAAGTCAACGGGCAGCGTCACACCCAGCACCCCTATGATCATGACATGGTACAGTCCTACGGGTCACAGCAGCCCCTCCACCGCCACCACCACCCCTTCCCTGCCTCTCTGACGAGATGCTAGATCCAAGAGCTGTCTCTTACTCAAAGGGGCAGGCTGTAAGGTCCAAATGGGCCCAGTGCTACACTCTCTCTCTCTGCCATGTCAGACTGATCTCTGCCTCTGTCTCCCTCTCTGTGTGTCTATCTGTCTGCCTCTAAAGTATGCGAGACAGATCCAACCGGAACTAATGCTATTGTCTTTGAGTATCAAAGGTTTCGAGTTCGAGTCTCTCTCTCTGCCAGTCTGTTTGTCTGCCTGCCTGCCTGTCTGTCTCTGTCTGTCTGTATCTCTCTCTTTGTCGCTCTCTGTGTAGTATGTTAGAAAAATCAAAACGGACCTAATGTTATTATCATTGAGTATTACACGTTTCGAATTCGAGTGGTTTCGAGTCCGAGATTCCATCCCCCCCCCCCCTCCTTTCCTTTTCGGCTCTGTCAAACAAAACGCCCATGGTGGCTCTGTGTTCAGCCGGAAGTTCAGGAGACGTAGCGGCTTCGTGAGTTGTCTCCCTTGAAGCGTGAAACCCAACAGCCAGTGGGATCGATTGGGTTCATGCAAACAGATAGCATGCTGCAAAATAAGGGTACCATTAACACGTACAGCATAGTTCATCAAAGCGGCCAGTATTTCTTTTACTCACTCACACAAAAACAGTGTTTGGGATCGTGCATCGTGCATGCTGATTCACACTAGCATACTAACTTCACACACAATACAGTTGACTGTCTCATGCGGCAAGAGTGACGTTACGCACACGGAGCAGTTTGAGCAGGTTGAAGGTCAAGGGGGTCATGCCTACACCAGCAGGTCCAGTGAGGTTGTACGTACTTTTTCTACCTGACGCTGGGGCGATCACTCGCTTCTCTTTTCGTCTTGACGTCATTAGTGACTCAGATGACGTCATCACAGACTCGTCTCCGCTTTGCCGCTTTTCTCGTTGTTGTCTCTCCAAAGGAAAACCTCGATGCAAGCGCTGAAGAACATGGCGTGATGTTTTTCCAACGGCGGTTGGTGACGTGGGCGTCATCACGAGATGCGCGTGGTGAGCCGGGTTTGGAATTCGTCCCTCTGTGTCCCTCGAGAGCTGTTCTTCCCCTGACGCCCCTCGCGCCTCACTGACCGCCTTGTCCCGGTCTTGTGGCTTGGTCTGGTCGGCCTCCGTTCTGCCGGCCTGCTGCTTCTCGCCTGTTACCCTCTGGTCTTGCTTCGTCCCTCCCTTCTTCTTCTCCTTTTCTTTCTTCTTCTTTCCCTTCGCCTTTTCTTTGTCTTTCCTCTTCTTCGTCTTTTCTTTGTCTTTCTTCTTCTTCCTCTTTTCTTTCCTTTTCATCTTCTTCTGTTTGTCTTTCTCCTTCTTCTTGTCTTTCTTCTTTTTGATATTCTTCTTTGCCTTCTTCTCCTTCATACGCTGCTGTTTCTTCTTCTTTCTCTCGAGTTTCCTCTTTTTCATCATCTCTCGTTTTTGTTTATTTTCTAATTTCCACTGTTTGCGTTTGGCCCGACATTGTTTTCTCTGTGATCCTTTCGTGCCCTCGCAGGATGGGCCTTTGCCTGTGGTCGGAATTCAAACAACATAAACATTTGACACACAAACAATCGTGAGAAAGCAACAACCAAAGTGCCACCTGTAAGATTTGCGCCAATTGATGAATTCGGGAAATACACAGCTGCTTCCTGAAATCAAAAGTAGGAAAAGATGCGGAGAAGTACAGGCCAGCGATTGTACACAAAATGCCTTGGGGAAGGAAGGAGGGAGAGAGAAATCGAAACATATTTAATGACATGAGCCAGTGAATAGCCCTAATCATGATAAAAGTTACGAAACAATAAATAAATAACTATAAGAGAGAGAGAGAGAGAGAGAGAGAGAGAGAGAGAGAGAGAGAGAGAGAGAGAGAGAGAGAGAGAGAGAGAGAGAGAGAGAGAGAGAGAGAGAGAGAGAGTGTGTGTGTATGTGTGTGTACGTACGTGTGTGGTGTGTGTGTGTGTGTGTGTGTGTGTGTGGGGTGTGTGTGTGAGTGAGTGTGAGAGAGAGAGAGAGAGAGAGAGAGAGAGAGAGAGAGAGAGAGAGAGAGAGAGAGAGAGAGAGAGAGAGAGAGAGAGAGAGAGAGAGAGAGAGGTCTGAAGTCTGAAATTTTATTGATTAGGCCATATCAATGGAGGTTGCACGACCGTTTACATACACAATGCACTTTAGGTATACACGAAGTCGCTTGCGATGCATAGTGGTTACATGCAATAACCATAAATATATAAGGAACTATTAACACTAGTACTAATTTCTAATCTGAAAGGCTTTGAATATATATGTTGCCAGACGAAGTAAAAGTGATTTATTACTTGTAGCCAGGAGAAGAGTCAGTTTGAAGCTTGATGGACAGTTCTGGTATTTTGTTGTTGTTAAATGTACAGCTCTCGGATTTCTTTGTATCTTGGACAGATTAGGATAATATGCACTTCTGTTTCAGTGCCATTTCTGCAAAACGGACATGCTAAATCTGCTTGCGTGGTACTAGTTGCAAACCGTTGTTTGTGTATCTTCAATGGCGAAAACCCAGTCTTATTCTTATAAGAAATTTCTGGCCTTAACGTGTTTCAGGTCGTTCAAGTAGGGTGACAAGGACAAATTCGATTTGAATGTGCTGTAGAAGGAGAAGCGATCATTGGTTCTCAAATTGGTCGCCCATTCTTGTTTGTATAAAGTTAGTAGTCTGTCTTTAAATTCTTTCAATTTTTTTTTTCATCCCCGACTCCCTGATTTTTCCAGACTTCATTGAAACCGTATCTATACAGCACGTATCAAACAGAAGATGCCCATGTCCTCCGGTTTCGTTCGTGTAGATACAGCAGCATCTTGTACGATTTGTATGGCAGCCGGTGAGGAGACATCTTTAAAATACGCAACCAAAACTTTACACATTTCACATACGTACTCATGAAAAGCGGGTATCTTCCAGTCTCACCGTAAACCATTACGTTTGGAGTTCTAATACTAGTGTTAAGAAATCTTTTGATTGCAAAGAGGTGGATTCTTTCAATCGGTGTGTGGTCTGCCTCAAGTCCCCATACAAGTCCCCAGCATTGGCTGAATCTGGGTATCGAATAACTTAAAGAAAATTGATGGAGACCTCTCACCCAAAGACCATAGCAGTTTAAAGATACCAACAACACCTTTCTTTGCACGCTGTGCCATCTCGTTCAACGCATGGGAAAATGTTAGACGAGCGGACAAGTAAATACCCAAATATTTGTACTGGTTAACAACTGTCATTACGTTTTCACCGTACACCCATTTTTTACACGATGCAATATGGCCACCATTCCTAAAGACAATGATATTTGACTTGTCTAGGTTGACAGCGAGGCCAAGTCGTTCTGCTGTTTCCCACAAAATGTTCAAATGGTTTTGCAAACCACACACAGTATATGATGCCAAGATAACGTCATCTGCGAACATAAGAATAAAGATTCGTACAAGGTCTGGCGTTAACTGAATGCCATGCCTGCCACGATCCATGATTTCATTGGCTAGTTCATCAATGAACAGAGAAAACAAAACTGGGCTGCATATATCCCCTTGCTTCAGGCCGCGGGGGCACATGAAGGAATCAGTGAGATCACTGCCTGAACGAACTTTGGCTTTTACAACTTTGTACGTGCAAACTATTGCCTGGTACATTTTTCCCTTTACACCACGTTTTCGTAAAATGTTCCACAGTTTGGTACGGACCACAGAGTCAAATGCTTTTCGAAAGTCAATGAATGCCACGTATAACTTTCTGTGGTTGCATAACTGTTTCTGTATTAAAGCCACTAAGGTAAAAGGGAGGTCAACTGTGCTGTATCGTTTACGAAAACCGGCTTGACTCTCACTGATTATGCTATTCTCTTCTATCCATTGGGTTAGCCTTTTGTTAATAATATAACTATACAGTTTGCCACAGATGTTCAACAAGGATATGCCTCTATAGTTGTCAGGTATATTCGG
The DNA here is from genome assembly GCA_018857735.1 of Alviniconcha marisindica. Taxonomy (NCBI): domain Eukaryota; kingdom Metazoa; phylum Mollusca; class Gastropoda; family Provannidae; genus Alviniconcha; species Alviniconcha marisindica. Next base: position 357,052 of record JABMCL010002010.1, on the reverse strand, counting down.
GTCGCCTTTTTTATGTAGAGGTTGTATGACAGCCTCAGACCAATTGTCGGGGTATGAGCCAGAAGAGAACAGTTTATTTAAATATCTAACTAGAAAGGGGACCACACTACAAGCAGAGTTCTTTATGAATTCACTTATCATCCCGTCTGGACCTGCTGCTTTGCCGTTTTTCAACATGCGGATTGCCTCATACACTTCTGCTTCGGGTATGTCACGGTCGAGAGATTCATCTGTTTGTCCATCACCATCGGCTTCCATGTCATTGTTCGTCTTGTTCTGTTCTAGCTCTTCTGTTTCATCAAAACCATGTACCTGTTCATCATTTGCATCCAGGACGTAGTTATCAGAAGTAGACTCGTTTGCACTAAAAACCTCAGAAAAGTGCCGGAACCATTCCTCTTTGCTAACTGTATTTGTTGCATGTTTCTTTGACACGAACGACTTCAGTTTTCCCCAAAAGGTTTTAGGGTCATTTTTCGCTTGATGTAAGGCATCTAACACCTTCTGGCGGCGTGCTCTTTTCTTCACCCTTAAGAATTCCTTATATTCTTTTCTCTTTTGCGTATAGCTAAGCCTGTCAGTGTCAACATTGCTTTTGTGTTATTTCCTCTTTTGCCTTAGTACCTGTCTGGATTCTCTACATTCTAAGTCAAACCATATCTGTTTCTTTTCATTCCCAACAATGATCGATTTTTTCATGCATTGCCCTGCTGTCAGTACACCTTCGTTGACTTTTAAAAGTGGCTTATTTATATCACTATCAATTAATTCTGTAGCTTCACGAAAGCAGTCTTTGACTTCGTCCGAAGATAAACGGGACAACAATTCTTGCTTGTTTACTTGGTTGTTTTCTTGGTTGTTTTCTTGGTTCCAAATATATTTCTCGAATTTAAACGTTTTTGTACGCCTTCTTTCTAAAACAGCTCTACCGCTCTGAGACTCAACGGTGAGTTCCACAGGCATGTGTTTAGATTCAGTTTTCTGTGCAACCTTTAACGACATGGTCAGGGACAGTAAAAGACATCTAGATACAATGAAATAATCTATTACACTGCAGCCAACTGAGGATACATACGTAAAATTCCCGCACTCATCGCCACACGTAGTTCCATTTATGATCTGGAACCCAAACTGCTCGCAGATGTTCAACAAGTACTTACCAAAGTCATTCACGTCTTTGTCTTTGGATGCACGCTTTTTGACTTGCACTGAATCATCGTCCTCGTCGTCATAAATGTTAAATGCAACCTGTTCGTTCTCTGGGGTTTTGTTTCCAGTCCGTGCATTAAAATCCCCAAACAGTATGAATGACACATCACCTAGATCTTCTACAATGTCCATAACACATTGTTCAATGAGGGCAATGCCATTGTGGATCTCCGTTTCCCGGTAGTAAGAAGACGATGTTGGTGGCAAGTAGACTCCAAGCAGAACAATAGGTGTGTTTGTACCAAACAAGTCTTTCGACAGCTTTATCACAATTATGTTATCATACTCTACCGTTACCTGTTCAACATATTTGCCTAACTCTTTTCTTATCAATAAAACCACACACCCAGAAGGTCGGGCTGTTACAGCGTCAGTTAACTTAACACCAGGAACAATAAACACATCGTGGAGTGGAAATAGTTGAGACGGAAATGTTTTGGAGAAAGTTTCTACCAACAAACAAAAATCAAAGTCTGCAAGGTACGCACGTACGTCTGGTTCATATAGGCGAGACAAGCCTTCCATGTTGTATGTTACAAAACTTACATGTGTTGTTGTTGGTACCGGTTTACAGTTACCGTCTCCGATATGGGCCCGCCCATTTCCTATTCTGTTGCCCCAGCTGACTGTGTTGTGTTTGTAGTCCCCGCTGGCTTTGGTGCGCTTTGTTTATTTGCTTTTTTTGCCATGGTCTCTGTCAGTGTCAACTGCCTCTTTTCCCCTTCGCTCACCACTGAACTACTTCTCAGCCGCTTCGCTGGCCCACCACTGCCTGCCTCAACACCGTCAAGTCCGCTTTGCATGTGCGGTTCTTCGCCAGGTTGTTTGGCCGTCAGGTCCGTGACGTCAGTACCTTGCGTACACGGTTCAGTGGTTGGCCGGCTGCACTCTGGGGTTTCCGCATCAGCTGATTCAGCGTCATGGCACGTGGGTGCTATTGTTGTCACTTGGGTGTTTTCCAGTCCGGTACACGCGCTCTCTGTTCCCTCTGTATCTTCAAGCGACTCCTCGGCATCATGAAACGTTGCGTTACTGTCAGCTGTGGGGGTGTCCCGCTGTGGAGGATTCCGGTTTGCTGTGTCGTTTTCCTGATGGGCAGTTTGTGTGTTTTCCACTGTCTGGTCACATGCGGGCGGTGTTTCTGTCGTCTGCCCCCTCCCCCCCTCCCCCCCTGTTCTGACATCTTCATTGCCGGGTTCTTCTGGCCTCTCTGGAGTTGGCTGCGCACTGTCTTTAAGGGGACTCCCTTCTGATTGCAGGAAGGCGGGTGGGCCGAAGACCGGCGGTTCTTTGTCTGCAATCGAGGGGATTGTCTCTGGAGTCCCCGCCCCCAGGGTGTTTCCTTTGTCGCTATGCTGTTTTCCCTGGTGGCTGGTGTCGCCGTCGCTCTGTGTCGCCACTGGTGTGAGGTTCCTGGAGCTCCTGGCTGGCATGTCGAGCGACGGGAAGGCGTTGGGGCGGCGGTCGTTGTCCTGCCAGTCTGGGTAGGACCGCTGATCGTACCATTCCCAGTCTCAGTCCCTGGAACTCCCGCTGTTGTAGTATTGCCGGGTCCATGGGTCGTAGTGGTGGTGGTCGATGTTCCCCCGGTATTCGTTCTGCCAGTCGGTGGTCCTGTTGTCTCCCGAGTGTCGCGTTCCTCCGCTCCAGTGGGAGTTGCCGTCTTCAGGGTGGTAGGGGCGCGAGTCGTACTCCTCCCTGGGTCTGCTGCTTTGGTGCCTGACGTTTGTCCCCGGGTTCCCCTGCTGGCGTGTCTCTGTCGTCTGCCGTCCCCCGGGTTGAGCCTCCCACGGCTGGCACCACGTCGCGCGGCGTCGGCGAAGCTACCGCGGTTGAGGGCGTGGTACTGGAGAGGCCCGGCCACCGCCAGTCTGTTGCCTTTGTGGTACGCACGTACACCTCTCTCCCGGTGCTCCCGGATGGTGTTCTGCTGCTTCGTTGTCAGGTCCCCGGCCTACCGCCAGTCTGCTGCCTTTGTAGTACGCACGTACACCTCTCTCCCGGTGCTCCCGGATGGTGTTCTGCTGCTTCGTTGTCAGGTCTCCTGCAACCATCACCCATTTCTTTTTCAGCGCTTCTCGTCCTTTCGTCAAAACGTCCATCTTGTCTGACCATCTGGTGAACTTTACTATCATTGGATGCGGTTTGGAGAAGCCGTTTCGGCTTTTGTCGCTGGTGTTGCTTCCAAGACGATGCTCGCGTACAGTGTCACCCCGACACCACTGTCTGTTTGGTACAGTGTCCTGTAGAATGCTCACGAATTTCACGACACACGTTTCGTAGTCTTCATCAGCCGACTGTGGAATGTTGAAGAATTTTAGGTTGCCACGTCGTGAAAACCCTTTCAGGTTGACAATTTTTTCTTCCAGCATTGTCGTGGTCTGTTAAAGTTTCTCTTCGAGAACCATCAAAGCCGAGCTTGTTGTCTGAGCCTCCTGAAACATGTCGTAGTAGTTTTCTTCTAATCTTGTTGTTTTGGTCTGGAGAATTTGCATTTAGGGCTCGATAGCACTAAACGCACTGTCCATTTTTGCACAGAGTTTGTTTTCCAGTGACTGAAATCGCGTTTCGAGTCGAGTTGCTGACCGAACAAAGTTTGAAACTTTACCTCCTGCTGTGTGAAAAGTCCTTACAGCAGCGTTTCCATGTCGGGATCAGTGCCTGGGTTTCTTTCGATGTCATTCGCACACAGTAAGAGCTGCAGCAACACAACAGTCAAAAACATACAGTGTGTCTGAGCACTCCTCGCTTTTCTGGTGTAGCCAAACATGGCATCTGCGTGTTTTGCACGACTTTCCATCAAAGAAACGTAGATTGTCTCAAAACTGCCACAGATGGCACGGAAAGAATTCTGCTCCACTGGCATCGTGGCTCGCGCTATCGTGTCATGTCAAAACCAACTTGCTAAAGTCTCCGGAATGATTAATTAGGCAAAATTAATCAAAAACTGACGAGCGTCTCTGAACTGCGACTTCTTGTGCCTTGAGATCTGCTCACCTCAGAGAAGATTAATGAGAAAACTGACGAGCGTCTCTGAACTGAGACTTCTCTGTAGCCGAGATTGCTCAGAGAAGAGAGAGAAAAGAGAGAGAAGAGAGAGAGAGAGAGAGAGAGAGAGAGAGAGAGAGAGAGGTAAGTACACTGTTTTGATGGTGAACCTTGACCAAGAACCCATGCACCCCAATTAGAAACAAAGGTTAACCAATCGGAAATGGACGGAGAGTTTTTTTCCGCAGCTGCCTATAAAGTATGGCCATGAGTGACCAATTAAGGCATGCCCACATTGCATACTCTGGTACCGGAAAGAATGGGTAGCGTCGCTCTCTCTGATTCAGCGCTCTTGATCTGAACATTTCCAACACCTGAGTAGCATAGTGTCAAATTATCAAATGCAAAATGTAAAATGAGCAACAGAAAGATCACAACAAAAGAAAGAAAGGTAGACAGAAAAAGGTGGGGGGGGGGGGGGGGTAAGTAAGTAAGTAAATTGTTTGTTTTTTACGCCCAGTCAACCAGTGCGGTTATATCAGGGCGAAGGGGGTGGGCGGAGGGGGGGGGGGGGGGGAAGAGAAACTCAAACGTCAACAGAAGAGATAGCACTCAACAGTACATATAAAAACCCAAAGGAAGACGCAATAACAGGATAGAAACACAAAGAAGAAAAGAAAGAAGGAAGGAAAGAAGAGAAAAATGACAGAAAGAAAACAACTAAAAAAAGATAAAAGATGGAAAGAGAAAAAAACTAACAAAAAACCCCCAAAACCCCCCATAGAAGTAATGAAACAACGTCACAAAAACAAAAACAAAAAACAACAAACATACAAAGGAACCAAGGACACCCGACATTTCAAACTTCTTTAGCCTCACACAAACACTACAGCAACAAAAACAAACAAACAAACATCAGCAACAACAAACAAAACAGAAGAAGGAGCACATGAAACAGAAGAAGAAAACACTGTGCGTTTTTTGTTCTGACACCTTGACACGAAAGAGAAAAAACATCATGCTGGTTGTCTGAAACCGTGACATCGAACATAAGAAAAAAGTAACTTTTTATGTCTTTTTGTTTTTGTTTTGGACACCGACAAAGATAAAATAACGATTTTAAAGAGAAGAAGAAAATAACGGGTTTCTGACACCATCACGTCAAAAACAGAAAGAGAAAACAACGGGTTTCTGACACCGTGACATCAAACGAGAAGAATAAACTAATAGGTGACACCGTGACATCAAAAACGGAAAGAGAAAATAACGTGTGTGTTTTCCACACCGTAACGTCAAAAAACCGAAAGAGAAAATAACGATTTTACGACACCGTGACATCAAAAACAGAAGACAGTAACGGTTTTCTGACACCGTGACATCAAAAACAGAGAGAAAAACAACAGGTTTTGACACCGTGACATCAACGAGAAGAAGAAAATAACGGTTTTCTGACACCATGACATCAAAAACCGAAAGTGAAAATAACGATTTTCTGACACCGCGACATCAAGAACAGAAAGAGAAGATAGCGGGTCTCTGACACCGTGACATCAAGAACAGAAAGAGAAAATAGCGGGTCTCTGACACCGTGACATCAAGGACAGAAAGAGAAAATAGCGGGTCTCTGACACCGTGACATCAAAGAAAAGAAGAGACAATAGCGGTTTTCTGACACCGTAACATCAAAACCAGAAGGATTAAGGACAAAAGTATTTGACACCTACCTGACGCAGGTAAGATCTTGGTGCCGTTGACAACGCCCTTGAACTCGAACTTGATGATGGCCTTGTACTGCTGCCACACTTTGTTGGGGTCGTCGTTGAGCAGTTTGACGTAGACCCGAAGCTCGTACCCCCGCCCCGGCGTCAGCTGTGACAGCTTCTGCGACGGACCTTCCAGGGCCCCCTTCCTGTAACGGCCAGAGGCGGCATGGTGCTGATCGTGATGACGCTCTTCGTCATCATTGCTTAAAGCCGGTTCCTAACTGGGCGAACTGTTTATTCGCCGAACCTACTTCGGACAGTTCGACGAACTATAATTCGTTTCTTAATTGAACTTTGACTTCGCCGAACATGGTTCGGACAGTTCGACGAACTATAATTCGTTTCTTAATTGAACTTTGATTTCGCCGAACATACTTCGGACAGTTCGACGAACTATGCTTCGTTCTTTGTTGGCTTATAATGACATGCAAGGTTCGGCCCCAACTTGCGGCAGAAGCGCAGCAGAGAGCATGATCCAAAATGTAGGCTACAGTCAAGTCAATATATTTTAATCATCCCTCTCAGGGTAATTCAACTAACTACTATATCATTTTGGGTCCCAAAGACAAGGCTGCGCCTCCTGCAAGTCAACAAATAGGTCAGTTCCCTCCGAGGCGAATGAAGTATCGATACTCAAATCCATTTTCCCCCTCCTCATCCACAGGAGAGCTCTCTTTGCTCTCAACCAATCAGAGGCAATGTTCACCGAACAGGGCGAATATTCCCAGAACATGTTGAGCGAAGCTATTTGGACCCCTTTCTCTTAATTTTTTGCGCATGCGCAATGGACTGGGGTTCGTGATTTGCCGGAAGGGGGGGAACGGGTCAGCTGGGTTGCTGGCCGAGCGCATAGGTGTATTTCCCTAGTACTAGTAGTAGAGAAAACCTCGGATTTCGCGGCGACAAGATGGGCGCAAAAGATCACTGCCGTGTAACCTGTGGTTGAATAAAAGCCAGGAATTCCGCGGAACGTCTGTCCTTTAGTTTCAGTAACAAGGCAAAATATGGCAGTCGGGAGACACAAGCGAAAAACGACAACAACAATGATCACAAGCAATTTAAACCACAGAAAGCCAAACAACAAGACTTACATTACACACACACACACACACACACACACACACACACACACACACACACACACACACACACACACACACACACACACACACACACACACACACACACACACACACACACACACACACACACACACAAACACACACTCATCAACATCATCACCATCATCATCATCATCACCACCACCACCACCACCACCACCACCACCACCACCACCACACCACCACCACCACCACCATCATCATCATCATCATCATCACATCATACAGCACCATCTCCAAGCTGACATTATATGAGACATCCCCATGGTGCAGATATTGTACAGACAGAAGCGGTTAACCCTTTTCATCCCATTAAGACGTCATATGACGTCGTAAGAAGAGTTGATTATCTGATGCTGCACGACATAGTGCTTGAACCCAGACTTTTCCTGCATTCATTCTCGTCAAGAGCAAACGTCTCCTGATGAACATTTCTGGCTCGCTAAACATATTTTTCAGACAGGCGGCCCTGCGGTGGGTCAGAACCTGCAGGACAAACGCTCTGGTAGGGAAACGGTTAAGTGTACGATGGGAAGTTTAACTGACCGGTTGGTGCAGCTGACAGAGAATTGTCCGTGCAGTTTGTCCTCCGCGTACTGCTGCATGCTGAACTTGCCAGCCCGCTTCCAAGTGCCGCGCAGACGGTCTTCAAAGCTCGGGTTCCGCAACAGGTTTTGCATCTGCACGTTAGGCACATTCCAGAACGATTACATATCTCTTTCTTGTTTGTTTTGTTTTTGTCGTCTTCTACGTCGATGTCATCGTCATCGTAGGTGTCATCATCTTCTTTGTCGCCTTCAAAGTGACCACATTATCGCTACAGTTACGAGCATCACTCACATGGTTGTGTGTGTGTGTGTGTGTGTGTGTGTGTGTGTGTGTGTGTTGTGTGTGTGTGTGTGTGTGTGTGTGTGTGTGTGTGTGTGTGTGTGTGTGTGTGTGTATACGCCTTTGTAAGCTGTCCCGGATCTTACGAGATAGGGCTTCATAATTAATTTATTGTTATTATTACAGCAAATGCATCCATATCGCTCCAGCCGTCCTCGTTTCTTTTATTACACTCGTTAATACTGTCAGTATTCTGATTAACGTGTTAGCAGTGTTATGTCATATTTATTATCTTCCCCCGTCTCTTCTTCCTCATCACTAGCATCCTCATCACAGTCCATCATCCATCATCAACGTCATTTCCGCCTTTCACCCACAATGAGCAGGATTGTCGTCACCATCATCATCGACATCGTCGTGATCATCTCTTTGTCTGCTTGTCTGTTTACCACACAGCACAAGCCTCAACCTGCCACGGTGACCAAGCTGTGTCTGTCAGCATGCCTGCCTGTTTGCCTGTTTACCAGAATGCCTACCTGTTTGTTGGTCTACCAGAATGCCTACCTGTTTGTTGGTCTACCAGAATGCCTACCTGTTTATTGGTCTACCAGAATGCCTGTTTGCCTATCTACCAGAATGCCTACCTGTTTGTCGGTCTATCAGTCTGCCTCTCTGTTTGCCGGTCTGTCAGCCTGCGTGCCTGTTTGTCTATCAGCTGGCCTGCCTGTTTGTCTGTCTGTCAGCTTGCCTGCATGTTTGTCTATCAACCTGCCTGCCTGTTAGTCTGTTTGCCTGTCTACCAGAATGCCTACCTGTTTGTCTGTTTGCCTGTCTATCTGCCTGCCTACCAGTATGCCTGTTTGTCTGTCTACCAAAATGCCTACCTGTTTGTCTGTTTGCCTATCTGTGAGCCTGCTTACCTGTTTGTCTGTTTGTCTATCAGCCTGCCGGTCTGTTTGTCTATATGTCAGTCTGCCTACCGGTTTGTCTGTTTCTCTATCAGTCTGCCTGTCTATTTGTCTGCCTGTCAGCCTGCCTGCCTGTCTGTCTATCAGCCTGCCTTTGTTGCGTGTCACAACACAAGCCTCACCTGTGCCACGGTGACCCAGCTCATCGTCATCACCACAGTCATCCATATCGTCGCCGTTATCGGTCTTCCGAAGATCATGGTCTAGGTGTTGCAGGTGTGCACCTGCCAAAGAGAAAATACCTTTTGTAAACACACCGGCAGTCTCAGAGATAAAAGCTCAGTTCTGTGGTGCTTTACGTCCACAGAGACCATAAGGACTATTAGGGACGGGGAGCCCAGGACGACCACCTCGACTTTCACACAGCTCCTGAGCTCTGACAAGGGTTAATAGTAAGTAAGTAAACACGGTATTTGACAGCCACAGAAACCATAAGGCTTGGTTAGGGACGGGAAGGGGGGGGGGAGGGGGAGGAGAGATATGGAGCTGGGGGAAGAGGGGAGAGTATATACCTATCGCTACACTGCCACCACCAGAATGACTCCTGCATTAAGATGGGCAGCGATGACAGCCATTTTAATGTTTCATTAATTGCGAGGAACAAAGTCACAAGACAGTGTCCACAGCGCACAACTTTTGGAGAGAGAGGAGAGCCGAAGCGGATTCGAACCGAGG
>JABMCL010002010.1:320000-342500 GCA_018857735.1 Alviniconcha marisindica | reverse complement strand
AATAAGAATGCTGTTCCGGAACTATGGTCGTTGCGCGCTCCAGTGTGGACAAGCTGTCTCAGATATTGGGGTGATTTGTTATGGATAACTTTATGCACTAAGATACATTTATTACACTGAAGGGTGCTCTTTTAAAGGTAATGGACCATATGAAATGTGCCCTTGTCCAGTTAGCATTGGCGAAGCAGCACAAAGAACTTTGACTGCACGTTTGTGTACAGCTTTAAGTTTTTTGATATGTACATCACTGCAGCCATCGCATACATTAGAGACATAATTAATTCTGGACATAATGTGTGCGTGAAAAAACGTATTACAAGCTTCACTGTTACAAAAGTGTCTGAGGTGAGAGAGCAAATACACATTTTTAGCAATAGCGTTAGTAATACTGTTAATATGAGCTTGCCATTTAAGTTGGTCATCAAGAATAACACCAAGGTGACGCTGTTCTGAAACCTGCTCTATTACCTGTGAATTCAACATGAGACGAAGAGGAGGTATACCACGCTGATGCTTTTGACGCGTGGCGACTACCATACTTTTAGTTTTCTCTGGGTTGAGCAACATTGCATTCGCAGAACACCATTCAGTTACTTCTTGGATGCTTGGCTGCATCTATAGCATTTATAGCAGTTATGTTATTTCCAGAAGCAGAAAGAGACGAATCATCAGCAAACATGTCACAATCAACTTCAGTAGATGAAATACTCAGCGGGAGATCATTTATATAAATACTGAAGAGAAGAGGTCCAGCCGGAGAGAGAGAGAGAGAGAGAGAGAGAGAGAGGAGAGAGAGAGAGAGAGAGAGAGAAGAGAAGAGAAGAAGAGAGAGAGAGAGAGAGGGAAGAGGAGAGAGAGAGAGAGAGAGAGGAGAGAGAGAGAGAGAGAGACAGAGCAGAGACAGAGCAGAGAGCAGAGAGAGAGAGAGACACAGAGACAGAGAGAGAGAGAGAAGAGAGAGAGAGAGAGAGAAGGAAGAGACGAGAGATATAGAAGAGCAGGAAGAGAGAGAGGGAGAGAGAGAGAAGAGAGAGGAGAGAGAGAGAGAGAGAGAGAGAGAGAGAGAGAGAGAGAGCGAGCAAATTAGCTTAGAAATGTATACATAATTATAGTAGTAAACTTTAAGGTAAGAGATGAGAAATGAAAGGTGTCAACACAGAACCACACTCACCCGGCCTCACACGCACACTACGCTGTCGGGGCAGTCCTGGTAAAACAGCCTAAATAAAGCGGTTACTAGATACTCCCCTGACTCTCTCACTGACGCGCACACATATTCTCGTTCTAAAAACAGTGATATATACTGCAGCAATTACGTGCACAGCCGGTACACTGGAGTAAGATAGAGAAAAACCAAAGGCAATAAGACCAACCAACCAACCAACAACGACAACAACCCCAAAACAAAAACAAACCCCTTCACTTTCAACAGTTTGATCATTCTCAAGTCAGCGCCGATTGCGATATTTTGCCTAGTTACTGAAAGTAAAGGACAGACGTTCCGCGAAATTCCTGGCGATTATTCGACCACTGGTGCAGTGGATTACACGGCAGTGATCTTTTCGCCCATCTTGTCGCCGTGAAATGCGAGATTTTTACTACTACTAGTACCAGGAAATACAGCTATACGCTCGGCCAGCAACCCAGCTGACGCGTTCCCCCGTACTTCCGGCAGTAAAAATGGGCTGGGGGGTGGGGGCGGGGGCGGGGGTGGAGACCAGCGAAGACCAGTGATACCTACCTGTGTCGTACCAGTGGCTAACCACGTTCACACTCAGACGAAGAACACCCTCCTGGTGCCACAAGTTCCACGAGCTAGTAGCTGGAAAGCCAGGCGCTGCTCCAGCTGGCGTTCTTTAGAACTGAGAAGCGACCCCAACTTGACTCCCCGCCGGTAGGAATATGTCCGGTGGGAAAACGTTAAGCGTGAAAGCAGAGCTGAGAGCGCTTGGTTTGCAACACAGTACGCGCACAGCACTGGTAGCGGAACCGAGACCCGCGACTGTGATATACATCAAACTTGAACCAACGCATGATACGCTCGGGGCGGAGGGGGTGGGGGTGGAGAGTGTGTGTTGTGTGTGTGTGTGTATGTGTGTGTGTTGTGTGGGGGGGGGGGGGGGGAGGGGGGGAGGGGGGGGGGGAGGGGGGGGGGGGGCGGAGGTAGGGAGGCAATAGTGCGGTCGCGGAAAAAGACATTTAAAGGAGAACCGAACCGAAGACTCAAGTTGGCCTGAAAACGTATAAAATATGCAAATCTTCCATCTGCAGTCTTCGTTTCGCTGTTCTACTATATTCATATAAAATGTACAAATAGCTCCATCCGCAGTATTCGTTTGGTGCCTCTCTATATAAAAGGAGGTGCTTTTTGTGCTTAACGTGTGTGTGTGTGTGTGTGTGTGTGTGTGTGTGTGTGTGTGTGTGTGTGTGTACGTGTGTTTCGCGCGCGCGCGCGCGCGCGCGTGTGTGTGTGTGTGTGTGTGTGTGTGTGTGTGTGTGTGCGCGTGTGTGTGTGTGCGTGTGTGTGTGTGTGTGTGTGTGTGTGTGTGTGTGTGTGTGTGTGTGTGTGTGTGTGTGTGTGAGTGTGCGCGCGCGTTTGCTTCCCTGCCATTCCTGTCCATAGCGCTCGTGATGCCTCTTCATTTCGGTTCCCCTTTAAACAATGAAAGCGTGTCGACGTCATAGCACGCCCCTCAATCCTCCCCTCCATATGAAGTCTCAGTGTCGGAAATGACACCTGCCCACCACACGGTCTGACAGTGACAGAGCACAGCTCGTCATCGCTCTGTTACCTCTTTCATTTCTAATCTCCAAACTCTACGTTGAAAAGCTATCACGCGAAACAGCGGCTATAACAGTTGCTGTCATGTTTGTGGCAGGGTGTAATACCCATTCATTAACGCTATGACTACTACTTCTATCGGCTCTAGTGCACTGCTGTTACTGTTACAATTACTGTTATTGCTACAATGGCATGTTGCGAAATGCAAGGACCCGAAAACGCTTGATGCCGCATTACGAACTCCACATACTTCCAAGCTCCAATGTGGAAACGCGGCTTGTGGCCTGGAAAATACACCCAAGCTCTAAAGTTAAGCAACCTTTTAAAACTCTGTTCCGAATTTCAAGCCTTCATCAACATACAGCTATTATGGATCGAAAAACGTATCCATCCACTGATCTGACTCTATTCAACATGCAGTCAGTTTTTTCTCATACACCAGTCCGCAGAGACGACACGCAAGCAACGTGCCTGCTGTGCATAAAACATATTAGTTTTCCCACCCTGACGTGAGAGTGAAACACTAAAGTGACGTGTGAGTGAAACACTAAAGTGACGTGAGAATGAAAAACTAACGTGACGTGTGAGTGAAACACTAAAGTGACATGTGAGTGAAACACTAAAGTGACGTGAGAGTGAAACACTAAAGTGATGCGTGAGTGAAACACTAAAGTGACGTGTGAGTGAAACACTAAAGTGACGTGTGAGTGAAACACTAAACGACGTGAGAGTGAAACACTAAACGACGTGAGAGTGAAACACTAAAGTGACGTGAGAATGAAACACTAAAGCGACGTGAGAGTGAAACACAAAAATTTCAGGAGTAATAAAACATTACTGACGCTAACCGGTGGTTAAATATTGGCGCAGCTAGTTCAGCATTCGATTGCTAGTCAGTTCCAATCATCAGGTGGGCTCTTTGCCAAGGAGTATACAAACAGCTAACAAAATGCGAAAGATGTCCGCACAAGCGGCCATTGAATAAATGAATGATTTGGCAATTCATTAATAATAATAATAAAAGTATTTGTAAAGCGCAAGATCTTGTCCACAGACTATTCTAAGCGCGCGCGCGCGCGCGCGCACACACACACACACACACACATCACACAGAGGCACCCGCACACACGAGCATTTTGACTCTACAAAGCTGCGTTTACACAGCTTCAAACGGGCAGCAAACAGAGACTTGAGATGGATGAAGAGAGCAGCAAGGAACAGAAAACATGGCAGGTCTACAGTTTTGGGAAAAGAAGTGTTTTTAGGTTGCAGCATCTGAATGAGTCCAGAGAGGGTTTCTGTCGGAGAGGAAGCGGAAGATCATTCCATGCAGATGGACCGAAAACAGAAAACTGAGGCGCTGGAACCAACAGTGGAGAGTCTGGTGCGAGGAATCTGGAGGCTGAGAGTGTCAGAAGCGGAGCGGAGAGTACGGGAGGGTGTGTAAGGTTGAAGAAAGTCACAAAGATAGGACGGAGCAGTTCCCATGATACATTTATAGCCGAGAGTGTTTATCTTGTACCGAATGTTTTGTTGGATTGGGAGCCAGTGGAGAAATTGAAACAGAGGTGTGATGTGGTCAGTTTTACGTTTTTTTCAGTATGAGGCGCGCAGTACAGTTCTGTATGCGACCAAGGCTTTGGACAGAGGAAGCAGGCCGGCCAGAAAGGAGAGAATTGCAGTAGTCGAGGCGTGACAGAATGAGTGAGGTGACCAGTTTTACTGTAGCCTCGGTGGAAAGACAGTTCCGGACAGAAGTAATTCGACGGAGCTGGTAGTAGCAGGATTTGGCAGTTTGACTGATGAAGTTCTCCATGGACAGTGTGCTGTCGAGGACAACACCGAGGCTTTTGACAGAGTCAGAGAGAGGGACGTCAAGCTGAAGGGTGTTGGCGGAAATGGAGGACAGTTTTTGCCTTGTTCCGATGAGCATCGCTTGTCTTTTCACTATTTAGTTGAAGCTTGTTTTGTGTGGTCCAGTTGTTGATGTCCGAATAGCAGTCAGATGTTGTTGTTTTTTGAAGAGCGTGGATGTCTTCCGCTGTCACGTAGTTGAGTGTCGTCGGCATAGAAGTGGTGATTCAAGTTGTGACGGTTGATGATGGAGGCTAGATGGGTATAGTATAGAGGGTGAAGAGGACAGGCCCCAGGACAGAACCTTGAGGGACGCCACAGGAAAGTTTGACAGGATCGGACTGCATGTTGTTGACAGACACCTTTTGGAACCGGTCGTACAGATATGACTTAAACAGGCAAGGGCGGTACTGTGGATTCCAAATGAGTACTCCATGCGGGTGAGAAGGATGGTCAGTAGTGTCAAAGGCAGGAGATTTAGAAGTGTGAGAAACGAAACTTTTCCGGAGTCAAAGGCAAGAAGTGAGTCATTTACAATGTGAAGGAGGACGGTCTCGGTGCTATTGTTGGAGCGGCAGGCAACCTGGAAAGGATGAAGGAAGTTGTTATTTGACAGGTAGCTGCTGAGCTGCAGAAGGATGATTTTCTCAAGAAGCTTGGAAATGAACGGACGGTTAGAGACTGGGCGATAGTTACCGGCGTTCTGAAATCGTTGTCTGACTTTATCTGGTGCAAACATAAACAGTTTACACTCTGTACTTCTAAAAATTACATTACCTTTTGGCTCGATTGTATATAGCGGCAAGTAATTCCATCGAGATGCGTTTCGTGAAACATTTTCGGGACAGCCTAGTGGCAGATGCCGTTATCAGCCAATCAGGAACGGGCTATCAGCACGCTCACCCACCCTCCCACAATTATATGCATGATATGTATATAGATATAATTATAGAAGGAGACAGAGAAGGAGGGGGGAGGGGTAGTTTTCATTGTAAAGCGCCTAGGGCCGTAGTGTAGGCGCCGTAAAAGTATACCATTATTATTATCATTATTGTTATGTGTGTGTGTGTGTGTGTGTGTGTGTGTGTGTGTGTGTGTGTGTGGTGTGTGTGTGTGTGTGTGTGTGTGTGTGTTTTGTCACGAAGTGTCCATCCCTTTCTGTGGGTTTCGTCGCATAAGCCAGTCGTCTGTGAAGGTTTTGTCGGGAAGTGTCCAGCCGTTCCTGTGCCATCCACAAAATCAATGATCTGGCAAATCTGTTTCGACTTTCTAAATTCGTTTTCTGATTTTGTTTGGTGGGAAATATAAAACGGTTTACACCTTGTACTCGTGTGTGCAGGTATCTGTATATATTTATGTGCGTGCATACGCTTAGAATAGTCTCCCTAGACAAGAGTGATTTTGCGCCGTGTGAATACTTTATTATTATTATTATTATTATTATTATGATTACTTCTTAAAGTAGTAAAAGCTCTTGGTTTGAGTGTACATAGAATGCTTACCTCCAACGTGCTGGCTGCGAGTGAGCAACACACACTTTGTTTTCAAACAGTGGCAAATCTTTCACTCAATGGCAAACCTGTGCCGATTTTACAGGCGAGCACCGTCGATCAGTCTTTCTTTTCACGGATCTGCTCTTTCAAAGAAAGTGTTGACGTCGGCGACAAAGCTGTCTGTTCAGCGGTTCCAACTGCTATTGCAATAGAGATTCTCATCGCTGCCTGTGCCATTCAGATCAAGTCACCACCGTATTACTTTTCTCATATATATCATTTTCTGAAGTAGGGAGCAAGTATTCATCGCAGAACCGGTTTTTGCTTTGGAATCAGCATGGACAGTGCTCTCAAAGATGCAGTCTTTGAGTGGGCGAAAGAGTGAGTTCTACGTTAACGTCTCGTTCACAGTACAGAGTCAGCTCGTGTAATTTTCATCTGCCTGTGAGTAGACTCAAAAACTAAGCCCCCTGAAGCTCAGACTGTACCACCGCCACCGCCTGAACGCTATAGACTGTACCACCGCCGGTGTATACGGACTGTACCACCGCCTGTAAGCTACAGTACGTACCACCGCCTGAATGTTACGTGATGTACCACCGCCTCAGTAACTGCAGTACTACAAACTGTACCACCGTCTGAATGCTACAGGCCGTATCACCACCTGAATGCTACAGACTGTACCACCACCTGAATGCTACAGGCTGTACCACCACCTGAATGCTACAGACTGTACCGCCGCCTGAATGCTATAGTACCTACCACCACCTGAATGCTACAGACTGTACCACCACCTGAATGCTACAGACTGTACCGCCGCCTGAATGCTACAGATTGTACCCCCGCCTGAATGCTACAGATTGTACCCCCGCCTGAATGCTACAGACTGTACCACCACCTGAATGCTACAGACTGTACCGCCGCCTGAATGCTACAGACTGTACCCCCGCCTGAATGCTACAGACTGTACCACCACCTGAATGCTACAGATTGTACCCCCGCCTGAATGCTACAGACTGTACCACCACCTGAATGCTACAGACTGTACCGCCGCCTGAATGCTACAGACTGTACCACCACCTGAATGCTACAGACTGTACCACCACCTGAATGCTCCACACAATTTGCCGTCACTGAGGCTGCGTCTTGAACCGGTTTTCCGTGTCGTGACTTCGTAAACTCACCACACCCAGTAAAACAAACACGAAGGCTCAGCTTCCTTCAGAAATCCGTGTTACGCGTTCAGGTTGTATCTCGGCTTACGTCTCTCCTCCTCTTCCTCTCTCCGTGTTCAGGTTTGCTGCACTGCACTCATGCTTCACCGATCTGGTCTTTTAAATCAGTGAGGCGGCATTAACAAGGTGTAACCATAACCGTCAGCCGCCTAAGGCGTTGTTGTCGTCGGCAGGTTGTTGTGCAACTGTAAATATCAGCGCGAGAAGCGGGCCAGTCGCCGAAGCGTCACGGACAGTTGTTTACAGCAGCGCTTGCAGGGAAGAGTTCTCCTGTTACAATTAAAAACACGCCTGCTGGTTTTCACACGCACGCACACTGACGTTCAGTCCGAGTGGGACCAGGAGAGAGCTATAGCTATACACACAGCGCAGTGTCTGATAGCACGGGCGCTAGTTTAAAGAACTGGGGGCACGCATGAAGGACTGGGTGCATGTGAACGGCTCCCACATTCTTTTTCCAGTTCAATGGGGAAAAAACCCTTTAATGATCCCACAAAGGGCAATTTTGTTGTGGGCATGGCGGGCTCGTAAAATAATGAATACATAAAGTTAAAAGAACAATACAACAACAAACACAGCACCACCAACAAAAGGGTCTTACACCCACCACCACCTCCACACCACCACTACCAGCACCCACCACCACAGTTATAAATATAGAACAAACAGTGACGTCATCATAAAATAGTAAAGAATTTGTGATCACATACTTGTTTTTGTTTATCACAAGGTAATATAATTAAAATAATTAATTGTTTTTGACCGGTACAACCACACGCGAAGAAGACGTAAAAATGCAGGAACAAAAAGTACAAATACCCATTCTGCAGGTGAGTCGGTGTGGCCAGGCTGTTAATAAAATCAGTTAACACTTGGATTTCAACGTCCTGTCGCCGGTCGCACTGGGTCAGGTCACCTCAGTACGACGGCCAAGCGGAAAACCACAGGCTAATAAAGAGACGGACGTAGGTGAGCTGGTTTGGCCTAGCGGTAAGGCGTTAGGCTGGTAAGCGGAAGGACCTCGGTTCGATACCGCTTCGGCTCTCCTTTCTCTTGAAAAAGGTTGTGGTTTGTGGACACTGTCTTGTGACTTTGTCTATCACTTCCTACTGTAACATGAAAGTGGCTCTCATCGCTGCCCATCTTAATGCAGAAGTCATTCTGGTGGTGACAGTGTAGCGATAGGTATATAATCTCCCTATCCCCCCACTCCCATACCCCCTTCCCCCCTTTCTCCCCGTCCCTGATAAGCCTTATGGTTTCTGTGGACGTTAAGCATCATGTTTATTTACTTATGAGTCCGCTCCGGCTCTCCTTTGTCTTCAATAGTTGTGGTTTGTGAACACTGTCTTGTGGTGACTTTGTCTCTCACAACATGAATGATGCAACGCTAAATCCGCTGACACCGCTGCCCTGATTAATGCAATATCATTCTGGTGGTGACAGTGTGGCTTTATGTGTTTAACACCTCTCCTCCACAGCACCTGGGGAGACCTCGGTCCTCCCCAGTACCTCTCCCAGGACAGCTCAGCATAAAGCGGGTCTAAGAACAGCAACCCAGCTTACGTGTTTTGTGCCCATGCCACCGCACGTCAACCCGACATTAAAGGAGAGAAGCAAGAACTCGGTCAGTGTACGCGTGGGCCGCTTTAGAGAGAGAGAGAGAGAGAGAGAGAGAGAGAGAGAGAGAGAGAGAGAGAGAGAGAGAGAGAGAGAGAGAGAGAGAGAAATTTGAAATTCTAATTGCATATCGGCCCCAGGCCCCAATACAAGTTAAAATAAAGTTTAAAATCTATACATATACACATTAATCTTTAAAGAAAAATAAATAAATAAATAAACAAACAAAAAACACTCTGTCTCTGTCTCTCTCTGTCTCTCTGTCTCTCTGTCTCTGTCTCTCTGTCTCTGTCTCTCTCTCTCTCTCTCTCTCTCTCTCTCTCTCTCTCTCAGACAGACAGACAGAGAAAACAGAAAGTATCGTAACAGAAAGAAGCAGAAAAAAGAAGAAAAGAAAAAGAAGAGATAATCTTTATCAAAATAAAAAATAAAAATCTTAACTGAGAAAGAAAAACAAAAGACGCCCGCCTACCTTTCACTGTGATTGATTGTACGTGTGAGCAGATCGGACAGCGCCCAACCCCCACACAGTTAAGTTATCTACAGGGTGCGGGCACTGGCTAGCGTGGGAGAGGTCAGTCACAGAGATGGTGTTGTCATTGGAAGTCAGCTTGGCTGTTGCGGGATAGGGCGCTGCGCTCTCTCTAACCGTGCTGACAATCTGTGGCCAGCCGGCGCTGTCACTTTTGTACCAGTCTGCAGACCGTGACTCGCTGCCACAGTTTATGTGTCGCTATTTCCTGCATCTAACCAGCATCACCACTACCAGCACCCCCAACCTCCACTGCACTACTATCAGCACCCACCACCACCTCCACAACACCGCTACCAGCACCCACCACCACTTCCACACCACCACTACCAGCAGCCACCACCACATCCACACCACCACTACCAGCACCCAACATCACCTCCACAACACCACTACCAGCACCCAACATCACCTCCACAACACCACTACCAGCACCCCACCTCCACAACACCACTACCAGCACCCACCACCACCTCCACACCACCACTACCAGCACCCACCACCACCTCCACTATCAGCACCCAACATCACCTCCACACCACCACTACCAGCACCCAACACCACCTCCACACCACCACTACCAGCAGCAGCCACCACCTCCACACAATTTCTACCAGCACATACCACCTCCACACCACTTCGACCAGCACACACCACCTCCACACCACTTCTACCAACACCACCCACCTCCACATCATCACTGCCAGCATCCACCACCTCCACACCACTTCTACAAGCACACACCACCTCCACACCACCACTGCCAACACCCACTACCTCCACATCACCACTGCCAGCATCCACCACCTTCACATCACCACTACCAGCACACACCACCTCCACACCATTTCTACCAGCACACACCACCTCCACACCACTTCTACCAGCACACACCACCTCCACACCACTTCGACCAGCACACACTACCTCCACACCACTTCGACCAGCACACGCCACCACATCCACACCACCACTACCAGCATACACCACCTCCACACCATTTCTACCAGCACCAACCACCTCCACACCATGATCTTGACACTAAATGGAAAATAGCATGTATTATCCTGTTATATTTCACAACAACCAACGCAGAACTTCTCTCAGCCGAAAAAGAAGAAGAAAAGCATCAGGTGACATGATCGAAAGTTTTTTGTTTGATTAAAGCCCGTTCTTAATTGAAGGAATATTTGTTGGCCTAGCATACTTCGGACAGTTCGACGAACTACAATTCGTTTTTTAATTGAACTTTTACTTCGCCGAACATTGGTTCGGACAGTTCGACGAGCTATGCTTCTTTCTTAACTGGCTTATAATGAGATGCAAGGTTCGGCCCCAACTTGCGCCCGTAGAAGCGCAGCAGACAGCATGATCCAAAATGTAGGCTAAAGTCAAGTCAAGTCAATATACTTTAATCATCCCTCACAAGGTAATTCAACTAACTACTATATCATTCTGGATCCCAGAGACAAGGCTGCTCCTCCCACAAAAAAGTCAACAAACAGGGCAATTCCCTCCGAAGCGAGTGAAGTATTGACATCGAAGCGTCATCCATTTGTATTCTTCTTTCTTCCTCATCCACAGGAGAGCTCTGCTCTCAGCCAATCAGAGGCAATGTTCGTCGAACTGGGCGAATGTTCCCAGAACACGTCGAGCGAAGCTTTTTGGACCCCGAATATAGCTTCGTCGCAGTTCGACGAATACTCCCAACTAGGTTCGCGAAGCAAAAGTTCGCCCAATTAAGAACCAACTAGGTTCGCCGAATACTCCCTACTAGGTTCACGAACAAATGTTCGCCCAATGAAGAACGGGCTTTACGGATGCGATACCTTCGTTCGTCTGTTACATGACCGCAGAATCCACCGAACCCGTTTCATTCGCTCCACAACTGCGACAGCGACAGCCGTTGGCTGCATTGTTTGTAGCCTTTGTGTACAAGAACCATTTAATACATTGTCTCGTTGTTTCAGCTCAAAACACGATCGTTTGAAGCCAGTCAGTAGAGGTTTTGCCTAAAATAATGTTGACGTAAGGCTGCTGAATACACTGGCGATGATTCAGATATACTGGGAGAGAGCTGCAAG
The DNA here is from genome assembly GCA_018857735.1 of Alviniconcha marisindica. Taxonomy (NCBI): domain Eukaryota; kingdom Metazoa; phylum Mollusca; class Gastropoda; family Provannidae; genus Alviniconcha; species Alviniconcha marisindica. Next base: position 330,900 of record JABMCL010002010.1, on the reverse strand, counting down.
CGTTTAGATTGTGAACAGTATTCTGTATATAAAAAGAACAAAGAAAAAAAGAAAAGAAAAAAAAAAGTACAATGTTTGGTCCATATGTACTGGCAATCAAAAATTGCTTATCCATCATTTTCACAATCGATAATATATAATTTCCTGCAATATCTTTGTAAGTATGTTTCGTTCTAAATTATTATCAAATAATACCACACGCAATTCTCTTGCTCTATGGAATGCGTTTGTCAAGGTACATTTGCGTACAAAGCGGTTACACACGCAATTCCCTTGCTGTATGGAACGCGTTTGTCAAGGTACACTTGCGTGCATAACCTAGCACATGCCCTTAAAGTGTTCAGCTGGGGAACGCTCCAACAAACAGCGAAAATCATCCATGTACAGCAAATGAACCACGAATAACAGACCGACTGTACTGTATACCGACACAGGGTTCGCAAGTGCGTTTATGAATTATATATATATATATATATATATATATATATTATATATATATATATATAATATATATAGAGATATAGAGTAAGAATGATAGAGAGAGAGAGAGAGAGAGAGAGAGAGAGAGAGAGAGAGAGAGGAGAGAGAGAGAGAGAGAGAGAGAGAGAGAGAGAGAGAGAGAGAGAGAGACAGACAGACAGACAGACAGACAGACAGACAGACAGACAGACAGACAGACAGACAGAGAGAGACAGAGACAGAGAGACAGAGAGACAGAGACACAGAGACACAGAGACACAGAGACAGAGACAGAGACACAGAGACAGAGAGAGAGAGAGAGTATAACTAAAGTCCAAGCATGTCTTGGTCTCTCTCCCTCTCTCTCTCTCCCCACTCCAGGCCTCGTTTAAGCACAATTACAGCTAACCGCACCTGTTTGCACTTAACGGTGGTTGGGTCATCTGATTAAAGCTCGGAGCGAACATCACTAACTGCACTCAAAGCGAATCTATCATTCCTCTAGTCAGATTATCTATTTATCTAACGATCGAATCATTCCTCAGTTATTACTGACATTAATACATACTTTTCATTATATTATGCCCCTATTGTTAGACATACAGGCCCTACAAAAAGCCCTGTGTGTGCCTCAAAGAAATAGAGAGAGAGAGAGAGAGAGAGAGAGAGAGAGAGAGAGAGAGAGAGAGAGAGAGAGAGAGAGAGAGAGAGAGAGAGAGAGAGAGAGAGAGAGAGAGAGTGTGTGTGTGTGTTGTGTGCGCGCGCGTGCATGCGAGAGTGAGAAGAGAGAGAGAGACAGACGTGCGCACAATCAAGTTACGCACCCAAGTATTAACGTTACCGATAATGGAAACGAGAACTTTCCATGTAGATTAGACACCTATTTGATAGCGAACCATTCAAATAGCAATAACCTATAAAAATAAAAAATAAGGAAAAAAAAGGAGACGGGCACAGAAGTTTCATTTCTTAATCAAGATATTATGCAGGTTTACCGTAAAGCCACGCACACGCTTGTACGTTTTCATTTCGGAGGAAGAGAGTTCCAGACAGACAACCCACTGAACTCGAAACTCATCTTCTAAAGGTCATTGCGGGTGCGCGGAAGGACATGGTTTTTGTTTATTTGTTTGTTTGGTTGGTTTTTTGGACTCGTATTGAGCAGGTGCTCTGTTAAGAAGGTCGCGTATATATTTTGGTGCCCAGCCCATTTCCGCTTTAATGCTTTTTAATGTTGTAATTTATTTTCCATAATGGAGGTCCCAATTTCAAGGTGCCGATCCAGAAGGGGACAAGACGGACAGACGAGACGGGACGAGACAGACAGAGACAAAGAGAGGACAGAGAAGAACATAAAGTATTAATGCACGAAAGAAAAGAAGAAGAGGGGAAGAAGACACACACACACACACATACATATATATATATATATATATATATATATATATATATATATATATATATATATATATATATATATATATATATATATATATATATATATATATATATCACCTGCATGCTTTGTTTGCTTCTATCACTGTCATACACTGAGAATGATTACATTTTTGCTTCCATTAACGCAATATTAATTCCCCCACCTCCCCCTTTTTTCCCCCCCTCAACTTATTCGTGTTTCTTATTTCTTTTATTTCTTTTGTGTGTTTGTTGGGTATGTATTCAGTGTATGCTTGACGGTTTCCCTAATACAGTCTTTATTACCACTCGTCCATTCATCCAAGGACAAGCAGTTTTACTCCAGCGCGAAATGGGCATAATCCTTCATTAATTTTACGCTTCCTTCATTCTTCTTCATTCATTCTTCTTCCAGCATCCCACACACCCACACAGACGCACACACCACCACCACCACCACTACCACCACGCCCCCATTCTGCATCCACCACTCAGGTATTATGTCACAGACGCATCCTATGTAACTACTCAAAGAGTGCGAACGAGAGAGAACTCGAACTCGCACTCTAAAAATTTACAAGGTTGTAGTTTAGGTTCAGTCAAAAGGTTCACTGAGAGAGAGCAGATCGCTTGCCGGAAGCTACTGATGAGTAAATATAAAATTACAGGCATAAATTATTGTACATACAGGCATGAATGAGTGGTTGAAACGTTATACATAGATTTGATGAGAATTTCCACAAAACATAGCGTGTTCACAGCGCCAGATGTACTGCATGCATACATCCCACTCAGTTATACATTGCTGGAGCATACGAAAACCTATCGACTCTCCGGGTATCAGTCATAACAAATGTCGACGCATCAATCCATCGAATCATCCCATTCCGAAGTCGAGGTCAGCGAGATAAACAAATCTCGATCCTCAGAATTCATTTCGTCGTTTCGTCGTCAGACGGGTATTTTTGCTGAATACATACTCAACAAATTACACACAAAAGAAATAAAGAAGCCGAAACTACAGATAAGTTGGGGAAAAAGGGGTGGTGGGGAATTAATATTGCGTTAATGAAGACAGACGCACACACACAAAAGGTGCAAGGTTCTGGTTCGTCGGTCAAGTAAAATGTCCACTTACGCCGAATCTGGGGTGATCTCTCTCTCTCTCTCTCTCTCTCTCTCTCTCTCTCTCTCTCTCTCTCTCTCTCTCTCTCTCTCTCTCTCTCTCTCTCTCTCTCTCTACTCTCTCTCTCTCTCTCCCACGTTATAACCACACACACACACACACATATATATATATATATATATATATATATATATATATATATATACCTATATATATATATATTATTATTGATCCTGATAATGATAATATTATTATTATTATTATTAGTATTGTGTGTGTGTGTGTGTGTGTGTGTGTGTGTGTGTGTGTGGTGGCCTTTGTGTGTGTATGTGTCTCAAGTGTTCAGGAACTTGAGACACTACCCGCAAGCGCAAAGCCAAGGACATCACACCATCGATCGCTTCAATGGAGGAGAGAGGCGTGGAAAGAGGAAGTGCTCGACGATCTTCTTTGAAAGGTCAAAAATGGACCAACGTCACTCAGATGAACATTAGAACTGTTTCGAAGGCAAAGCTGGGGAAAGTTCTGATAGACGCGTATGAACCTTCCTGAGCGCGTGGGTACCATCTTGAACTGAACAGAACATGTCTGGCATCACGCACTCCCAGAGCCACAGTCGGAGTTGTCATTGCTATAATTATGCCCAATAGCATCCACTCCCAGAGTTTGCACATATCTAGCACCTCCTACTCCCAGAGCTTCCATGTGTCTATCTCCGCTACTTCCAGAGCTACCATATGCCTAGCACTAGCTACTCCCAGAACTACCACATACCACATGTCTAGCACCATCTACTCCCAGAGCTACCACATGTCTAGCAACACCTACTCCCAAAACTATCACATGTCTAGCACCATCTACTCCCAGAGCTTCTACATGTCTATCACCACTACTCCCAAAACTACCACATGTCTAGCACCACCTACTCCCATAGCTTCCACGTGTCTAGCAATACCTACTCCCATAGCTTCCACATGTCTAGTACCACCTACTCCCATAGCTTCCACATGTCTAGCACCATCTACTCCCAAAGCTTCCACATGTGTAGCAACACCTACTCCCAGAACTACTCCATGTCTAGCAACACCTACTCCATGAGCTATCACATGTCTAGCAACACCTACTCCCAGAGCTACCACGTGTCTAGCAACACCTACTCCCATAGCTTCCACATGTGTAGCAACACCTACTCCTAGAGCTTTAGCGTGTCTAGCACCACCTACTCCCAAAGCCACACTCCCTTTGTTTCCAATGCCACATTACTCCAAGAACAACCATTTATTCTTTCCAGCGCCACATGCTGTTGCTAAAGGCACTATGTTGACACTTTTCAAAATGTTGATCTGTGCATGCCTACGATGCAACATTGCATGTGGATTTCTATTGCTTTCCGATCCAGATTATTTCGACTGATGCAATGATGCTCGTGCGCGCGCGCGCAACAATAATAATGTATGTGTGTGTGTGTGTGTGTGTGTGTGTGTGTGTGTGTGTGTGTGTGTGTGTGTGTGAGAAAGAGAGGGGGGGGGAATGATTGTTAAGACACTCTTGTCTCGTTCATTTAATTAGATCTGATAAATAAATGTTTGGAGTGTGATATTTTGCATTTCTTTTTATGAAACTGATAATTGGACACAAAAATGCTGGCTATGCATGTATATGTGTACAGTTGTCTGCCTGTCTGTCTGTTTTCGTTTGTTACTTTTATTTGTTTCTATTATTATTATTATTATTATTATTATTATTATTATTATGCATTTGCCGCGCTTCATCTATAACCATCTGAAACAGTGCATGGTCATCTCCCAGTGGTAACCAGCTTGCGACACAGACAGAAAATAAATGACAGCTTCGATCACGTTCGTAACACAGATAAGGAGATGCCTTTGAATTCACCCTCTTCTTGTAGTGTGCTTGGCTGGTTGCCCCTGGTAACCTCCCAGAGTCCTTCAGACCGTCCCGTACGTCCCGTGCATCGCCGAGTGCCCAGGAAATCCTGTTCTAGACATTAGAAAGAGTAAACGAGAGACGTTAAAACACATCACGAGCTTGAGCACGTTCTTGATTACGAGCTAGATTACGTTAAAACACTTCACGAGCTTGAGTAAGTTACTGATGCTAGATTACGTTAAAACACTTCACGAGCTTGAGTAAGTTACTGATGCTAGATTACGTTAAAACACTTCACGAGCTTGAGTAAGTTACTGATGCTAGATTACGTTAAAACACTTCACGAGCTTGAGTAAGTTACTGATGCTAGATTACGTTAAAACACTTCACGAGCTTGAGTAAGTTACTGATGCTAGATTACGTTAAAACACTTCACGAGCTTGAGTAAGTTACTGATGCTAGATTACGTTAAAACACTTCACGAGCTTGAGTAAGTTACTGATGCTAGATTACGTTAAAACACTTCACGAGCTTGAGTACGTTATTGATGCCAGATTACGTTAAAACGCATCACGAGCTTGAGTGTGTTCGATTAGATGCTAGATTTCCTTAAAACACATCACGAGCTTGAGTACGTTATACTGAAGCTAGATTACGCTTTGAGTGATGGGACGAAGAACAGGGGATGGTTCTGAAATGAACTCCTGTCTGCCTCACTGATCGCACATAATATACACCATCTCTCTCTCTCTCTCTCTCTCTCTCTCTCTCTCTCTCTCTCTCTCTCTCTCTCTCTCTCTCTCTCTCTCCTGTCTGGTCTTATAGTTACAGCACATGTTTCTGCAGAATTGTATGAACTCTGTGAAGCTGCATTAATCGATTGCTTATTCGTGTAATATCTGTTTGTTGTATAGTCGTGCTTATTTGTGTTTATGAGTATAGCAGGACTGGCCAATCATCAGAACTCAATACATAAACCCAAAACTAAATTCATTTCATTTCATTCATTTCATTCATTTCATTCAACAGCTTCATTCAGATCAACACACTGCGGCGTCTAGAGAGAGAGAGAGAGAGAGAGAGAGAGAGAGAGAGAGAGAAGAGAGATATTAGCTGATTGATTGATTGATTGAACTTTATTCTCAACAGTGAAAATATTAACTAAAAGACCAGCCTCACACATATCTACCGTTACTACAATTACTAATAACAAGACAATTCAGTTAAATATCATTACAGAAGGCTATAGATAAATAGCATCAGTAAATAAAGGTGAAATAATAATACTCTTTCCTCTCAAACAGACGATTTCGCAAATAAACAATGCTTCAGAAACAAATCCGCTTCCTGGTCGCTTTCCCCACACACCACCACACACACCACCTACCCACCACACACACCACCACCACCACACACCACCACCACCACCACCACCACCACCCACCACCCCACCACCACCCACCCACCCTTCCACACACACCTAAAACAACAACAACAAAGCTCTGAAACAAGGATGAGAGAGAGCAGGGGCAGGGGAGGGATAAAATTAGAAGCAGAACGACAATATCAACAAGGAAAAAGAAATGGACACTAAATTAGTACATAAAATAAAACAAAAAATAAAACAAATAAAAGTAACAACAACAAAAAACAAAACACACACAACAACTACAATAAAAATATAAGGCTCAGGAGATGAAAATAGAGTAAAAGATATAGAGGAATATATACATGTCACACACACATTCGTGTATATGCACACGGACAGTGGCAATGCGCATATTACACACACACGCACAAACGCGCGCGCGCGCGCGCGCCACCCCTTTGCTAGACAGAGGAACGTGGCAGTGATGTGGCAATGAATATTCTAACAGCACTGCGGTGGTAACAATGCTCTACCGCTACTGCTGCTAATGCTATGAACAGAGGTGGAAGGAAGATAAAAAGGTTAAAGAACGATTTAAATTAATATTTTGCACGTAAGAACACAATTTATGCAATCAAGGACAAAGGAAGTGTACCTCACCATCAAAGAAATATATCCATATATTTAAGAACATAGTGCGCACTTACACGCCTGGGCGTGCGCACACACTTATGCATAAACACATAAAATGCCAGGTGTATCAAACATTAGGAAACTAAATACTGTACGGTTCAAGACTGAAAACTATATGTTACATTCAGTACGAAAATGTTGAAGAGCTTTAGATTTGAATGTGCTCACTGGGCATGCTATTTTAAGACTTCTAGGTAGCGCATTCCAACAAAAGGATCCAGAAAAAGCAAAACTCATCTTATAAATGTCAATTCTTGTTTTGGGCAAAATAAGAATGCTGTTCCGTGAACTATGGTCGTTGCGCGCTCCAGTTCGGACAAGCTGTCTCAGATATTGGGGTGATTTGTTATGGATAACTTTATGCACTAAGATACATTTATTACATTGAAGATGCTCTTTTAAAGCTAATGGACCATATGAAATGTGCCCTCGTCCAGTTAGCATTGGCGAAGCAGCACAAAGAACTTTGACTACACGTTTTTGTACAGCTTTAAGTTTTTTGATATGTACATCACTGCAGCCATCCCATACATTAGAGACATAATTAATTCTGGACATAATGTGAGCGTGAAAAACGTATTACAAGCTTCACTCGTTACAAAAGTGTCTGAGGCGAGAGAGCAGATACACATTTTTAGCAACAGCGTTAGTAATACTGTTAATATGAGCTTACCATTTAAGTTGGTCATCAAGAATAACGCCAAGGTGACGATGTTCTGAAACTTGCTCTATTACCTATGAATTCAACATGAGACAAAGAGGAGGTATACCACGCTGATGCTTTGACGCGTTTAGAGTTGTTGTTTAGCCTGCTTGTTGCAAAGAGACTGGATCTTCTGTCTGTTCAGGTACAAAAGACCTTCAGCGTTATCTGTAGTCAAATGTTCACCAAGCAACTGCCAGAGAAGCATTCCAACAAGCATCATGCAATCAACTGACCGTATCTATCTATCTGCCTGTCTGCCTGCCTGCCTGCCTGCCCGTCCGCAACAGACCCCTGTGGAACTCCAACTTTGACAGAGCCCTCAGGTGAATAATGACCAGCAACAAATACTTTCTGTTTTCTTTGGCTAATATATGATTAAAAAAACTGAATGGCATTGTCGTTTAACTGATACGTTTTCATTTTTTCAATAAAATCTGATGGTCTATAAGGTCAAAGGCTTTTTTGAGATCTTAAAAGACAACACCATTCAACTTTGAGTCATTTATGGAGGATAGTAGCCTGTCAACAAGACAGGTAAGTGCTGACTGACATGAGTGTTGTGGTCGAAATCCTGAGTGATGTGTATGGATTAGGTTGAATCTGTCAAGATATTTGAGCAGGTGCTTGTGCGCGTGCTTCTCCAAGGGTTTAGAGATTGAAGACAAAATAGAAATGGGACGATAATTATTGATGTCAGTTAAATCTTTTGCTTTTGGGAGAGGAACTACTTTTGCCGTTTTCAAGTCTGAAGGAAAACAGTTGTGGTTGATACATAAATTATAAACATATGCTAGGTGCTGAACAATGTATGGTAAAGAAAGCATAATAATTTTATTACTAATTCAATCACAACCAGAGGTATTTTTGCTACCAACACTGGAAACATATTTACCAACTTCAAAAGCTGTAATTTTAGGGATGATGAAAGTGTCATCAAATTTAAGCCTTTTTTTGCAAAAATTCTTCAGTTCATCGGAGAGAGAGAGAGAGAGAGAGAGAGAGAGAGAGAGAGAGAGAGAGAGAGAGAGAGAGAGAGAGAGAGAGAGAGAGAGAGAGAGATTTTTTTTTTGAAATTCTAATTGCATATCGTCCAGAGGCCCCAATACAAGTTAAAATTAAGTTTAAAATCTATACATACACACATTAAACTTTAAAGGAAAATAAATAAATAAACAAACAAAAAACAACACACTCTGTCTCTGTCTCTCTCTGTCTCTGACTCTCTCATTGCCTCTCTCTCTCTCTCTCTCTCTCTCTCTCTCTCTCTCTCTCTCTCTCTCTCTCTCTCTCTCTCTCAGACAGACAGACAGAAAGAAAGACAGAAAGAAAGACAGACAGACAGATAGACAGGCAGACAGAAACACACTAATCTTAATCAAAATAAAAAATAAAAATCTTAAGAAAGAAAAACAAAAGACGCCCGCCTACCTTTCACTGTGATTGATTGTACGTGTGAGCAGATCGGACAGCGCCCAACCCCAACACAGTTAAGTTATCTACAGGGTGCGGGCATTGGCTAGCGTGGGAGAGGTCAGTCACAGAGATGGTGTTGTCATTGGAAGTCAGCTTGGCTGTTGCGGGATAGGGCGCTGCGCTCTCTCTAACCGTGCTGACAATCTGTGGCCAATCGTTGCGATCGTGCCTACCGGTATCCGGATCTTATGGATAAGGTGGATCGTACCATACCGGGTTGTCAGTCGTGTTCGCCGCGATCCGATTGACGTTATGCGCCTGCCAGTGCCTGACTATCCGCTCGCGCTGCTGTCGGTTTGCGCTATCCGCACGCCGCCATCACCAGTACCCATCGCCACTTATCCGCGCCGCCGCTACCGGTATGACGATCGCTATCCGCCGCCACTTCTTCGGTATTGCGCCATAGCATCCGCGCTGCGGTACCGCCGCCGTCGCCGCTCGCCGACCGCGCCATATCCACCATACGAGCATGGCATCCGCATGCGCTGCTCCGATGACGATGCCGCTTATCCGCCTGGTTATTGCTCTTATCCGCAAAATTTCTTGTGGGACCGCTTATCCACGCCATTCTTCTCCAGACGATAGCATCCGGCTGCGCCGTTGGCATCGTGCCGCCGGGCATCGGATATATAACCAGTCGCCATATCCACGCCTATGGCGCCACCATTAAATCCTCACTGATGGTGCCCGCTATCCACGCCGCCGCCGGCGATCAATGATTCCGCGTCGCCGCTTTCTCCGGCCTTATCCGCCGTTCTGCTCCGGTACCACTCTTATCCGCTCCGGTCAGTACCATATCCGCAAAATGGATGACGCATATCCGCCGCCACGCCATGGCAATTACATGCTATCATTATGCGTTTCATCATCCAGTTAAAGCATCATAAATGGATCTTCCGGGCGCTGGGTGGATTAAGTGTGTCTCGCCTATCAAATGTCTCAATCAAAGATTATTCGATCTTATCGCTCATCGTCAATCTTCATTCTTCTCTCCTTCCCAAGTCTTCCTCCTCCTTAATTTCATTCAGACAAGAGACAGAGTGAGAGACAGGAACACAGAAGACAGGGACAGGACCACAGAGACACAGAGACAGAGAGACAGAGACAGAGAGTATAGCAAAAGTCAAAGCATGTCTTGGTTTTTTTTGAAAACTTTACTGCAAATTTCTACGCCCATCGTGGGGGCTTTTCAGTCCTGCCAGTCCCGTAGACGGTCTTACAAAACCTGGTGATTATAAAATACGTCATATTTGTATGCGTCACCATTTCTTGCACACGACATACATTCTAGACTAATAATTTGGTGGTGGTGGTGGTGGTGGTGGTGGTGGTGGTGGTGGTGTGTGTGTGTGTGTGTGTGTGTGTGTGTGTGTGTGTGTGTGTGTGTGTGTGTGTGTGTGTGTGTGTGTGTGTGTGTGTGTGTGTGTGTGTGTGTGTGTGTGTGTGTGTGTGTCTCGGTTTCGCCAGACTATTTCGTCATTATCATTTTTTGATGTAGGCAGGTAAGCTTGGGTTCATGTTTTTTTTCCTTCTGCTTCTCTCTCCCTCTGTCTGTCTGGTTGATTGTCTCTCTCTAGTTTTTATCTAATTGAACTCATGTGCCTCAAATGCATTAATCAGACAAAGCCATTCCCCTGTTTTGCCAAGATGTTATTTCGTCATTATCATTATTTGATACGGGCTGGTCGGCATGGTCTGTCTGTCTGTCTCTCTGTGTGTCTCTGTGTGTCTCTCTCTGTCTCTCTCTGTCTTTGCTGTAATGCTGTGT
>JABMCL010002010.1:300000-315000 GCA_018857735.1 Alviniconcha marisindica | reverse complement strand
CAGGCATAAATTATATGCATACAGGCATGAATGAGTGAGTGAAATTTGATACATACATTTGATAAATGAGAATTTCCACACAAAACAAAGCGTGTTCACAGCGCCAGATGTACACATGCATACATCACTCAGTTATACATTATGAGCATACAACCTGTAAATAAGGCAGCAGAACATCTGATCAATATAACTCCAGTATTGGAGAAAGAAATCATAAAAAAATCAGTCAATGCTTATTTTATAAAGAACACTAAGGGGTGGGGGGAGACAAAGAGTCGGAAGGACTGGGCGGAGTATTATGTCACAGACCATCCTATGTAACTACTTCAAGGTGTGCACGAAGTTTACGCTTGAAGGAGAGAGAGAGAGAGAGAGAGAGAGAGAGAGAGAGAGAGAGAGAGAGAGAGAGAGAGAGAGAGAGAGAGAGAGAGAGAGAGAGAGAGAGAGAGAGAGAGAGAGAGAGAGAGAGAGACAGACAGACAGACAGACAGACAGACAGACAGACAGACAGACAGACAGACAGACAGACAGACAGACAGACAGACAGAGACAGAGACAGAGAGACAGAGAGTGAGAGCGAGAGAGAGCTAGTTTTTGGACTTTTACGTCCGGTCAAGCGCACATTATCCGTTCAGGAAGAGAGAAAGGTAGAGAGGCAGACAGAAGAGAGACAGACAGAAAGAGAGGCAGACAGAAGGAGAGGCATACAGAAGAAGAGGCAGACAGAAAGAGAGACAGACAGAAAGAGAGGCAGACAGAAAGAGAGACAGACAGAAAGAGAGACAGACAGAAGGAGAGGCAGACAGAAAGAGAGGCAGACAGAAAGAGAGGCAGACAGAAAGAGAGACAGATAGAAAGAGAGGCAGACAGAAAGAGAGGCAGACAGAAAGAGAGGCAGACAGAAGGAGAGGCAGACAGAAGGAGAGAAAGAGAGACAGACAGAAAGAGAGGCAGGCAGAAGGAGAAGCAGACAGAAAGAGAGGCAGACAGAAATAGAGGCAGACAGAAAGAGAGGCAGACAGAACGAGAGGCAGACAGAACGAGAGGCATACAGAAAGAGAGGCAGACAGAAAGAGAGGTAGACAGAAAGAGAGACAGACAGAAGGAGAGGCAGACAGAAAGAGAGACAGACAGAAGGAGGGGCAGACAGAAAGAGAGGCAGACAGAAGGAGAGAAAGAGAGACAGACAGAAAGAGAGGCAGGCAGAAAGAGAGGCAGACAGAAGGAGAGAAAGAGAGACAGACAGAAAGAGAGACAGACAGAAAGAGAGTCAGACAGAAAGAGAGGCAGACAGAAGGAGAGAAAGAGAGACAGACAGAAAGAGAGTCAGACAGAAAGAGAGGCAGACAGAAGGAGAGAAAGAGAGACAGACAGAAAGAGAGTCAGACAGAAAGAGAGGCAGATAGAAAGAGAGACAGACAGAAGGAGAGGCATACAGAAGGAGAGACAGACAGAAAGAGAGACAGACAGAAAGAGAGTCAGACAGAAAGAGAGGCAGACAGAAGGAGAGAAAGAGAGACAGATAGAAAGAGAGGCATACAGAAAGAGAGACAGACAGAAAGAGAGACAGACAGAAAGAGAGGCAGGCAGAAAGAGAGGCAGACAGAAAGAGAGGCAGACAGAAAGAGAGGCAGATAGAAAGAGAGACAGACAGAAGGAACTCGAACTCGAAAACTTTATTTTCCAAGGATTGTAGTTTAGGTTCATTTAGACCTGTCTAACAACTAGTCCTTGCTAAACTACTGAATAAGTGAAACATGGAGAAACAATTATATGAAAACAAAAATAAAAAAACAACAAAACTTTACAAACTCGATTAATATTTAAACATGATACACAAAGGAGAGAAAGAGAGGCAGACAGAAAGACAGGCAGACAGAAAGAGAGGCAGACCGAAGGAGAGACAGACAGAAAGAGAGGCAGACAGAAAGACAGGCAGACAGAAAGAGAGGCAGACCGAAGGAGAGACAGACAGAAGGAGAGGCAGACAGAAGGAGAGGCAGACAGAAAGAGAGGCAGACAGAAGGAGAGGCAGACAGAAAGAGAGACAGACAGAAGGAGGGGCAGACAGAAAGAGAGGCAGACAGAAAGAGAGACAGATAGAAGAGAGGCAGACAGAAAGAGAGACAGACAGAAGGAGGGGCAGACAGAAAGAGAGGCAGACAGAAAGAGAGGCAGACAGAAGGAGGGGCAGACAGAAAGAGAGGCAGACAGAAGGAGAGGCAGACAGAAAGAGAGGCAGACAGAAAGAGAGGCAGACAGAAGGAGGGGCAGACAAAAGGAGAGACAGATGAAGACCAGCTGTGCAGGTCACAGACACTGGGACAGAACACTCACATAACAACCACTCACAGTACTCATAAAACAAGTACACACAAGCAAACAAAACGTGAACCTACCCCAATATAACTATTCTCGCTCTCAGACACCGCTTCAGTTCCGACCTGCGCCAAACCGTCCGCCAATCACAGGAAGCGGAGAAACCGCTGAATGGAAACAGAATGTTTGCAGCCAAGGTTTTCATTCGCTCGTGTTCGCATTTTGTAGGTCCATAAATCAGGGCTGAGGATCCTGACCACCTTTTATGAGCTGCGTGTCAGTGGTTGCGGGCGAGAATAGTTTATGTGATCTACTCTTCTCTCGAAAGGGCGGTCATGGTGTGAGAGACGATGCTTCAGCATTACACCTGCAGCCTACCGCGTTTTGTCCCTCTGTGTACTGAGTGTTTTGTTCCTCTTTGTACTGAGTGTTTTGTCCCTGGTTGTTCTGAGTGTTTTGTCCCTGTTTGTACTGAGTGTTTTGTCCCTGTTTGTTCTGAGTGTTTTGTCCCTGTTTGTGCTGAGTGTTTTGTCCCTGTTTGTACTGAGTGTTTTGTCCTTGTTTGTACTAGTGTTTTGTCCCTGTTTGTACTAAGTGTTTTGTCCCTGTGTGTTCTGAGTGTTTTGTCCCTCCCTGTTTGTACTGAGTTTTTTGTCCCTGTTTGTACTGAGTGTTTTGTCCCTGATTGTTCTGAGTATTTTGTCCCTGTTTGTACTCAGTGTTTTGTTCCTGTTTGTACTGAGTGTTTTGTCCCTGTTTGTACTCAGTGTTTTTTGCCTCTTTGTGTTGAGTGTTTTGTCCCTGTTTGTACTGAGTGTTTTTTCTCCTTGTTTGTACTAGTGTTTTGTCCCTGTTTGTACTGAGTGTTTTGTCCCTGTGTGTTCTGAGTGTTTTATCCCTCCCTGTTTGTACTGAGTTTTTTGTCCCTGTTTGTACTGAGTGTTTTATCCCTGTTTGTTCTGAGTATTTTGTCCCTGTTTGTATTCAGTGTTTTTTGCCTCTTTGTGTTGAGTGTTTTGTCCCTGTTTGTGCTGAGTATTTTGTCCTTGTTTGTACTAGTGTTTTGTCCTTGTTTGTACTAGTGTTCTGTCCCTGTTTGTACTGAGTGTTTTGTCCCTGTTTGTACTCTTTTGTGCCTGTTTATCTGAGCGTTTTGTCTGTACTGTGTGTTTTGTCCCTGTTTGTACAGTTTTGTCCCTGTGTGTTTTGACCCTTTGTGTTTTGTCCTTGTTTGTACTGTTTTGTCCCTGTTTATACTGAGCGTTTTGTCTGTTTGTACTGTTTTGTCCCTGTAGTGTGCTTTGTTCCTGTTCGTACAGTTTTGTCTCTGATTATACTGAGCGTTTTGTTTGTACTGAGTTTTTTTTTGTCACTGATTGTACTGAGTATTTTGTCAGTTTGTAATGAGTGTTTTGTCCCTGTTTGTAATGTTTTTTGTCCCTGTTTGTACTGTGTTTTGCCCGTGTTTGTATTGAGTGTTTTGTCCCTGTTTGTAATGTGTTTTGTCCTGTTTGTACTCAGTGTTTTGATGGCGGGTTCGTAGCGCAAGTCGTAAATACCATATAATTTAAAAGAGTGTTTACAAGGCGCCTACAGATATAGTGAGACCGAAGCTCACAATATAAAACAGTAGAGTGGATCGACAAAAGTGTACAAAACTAACCGAACAAAGAAACCGTTCTGATTATATATACAGATACGCTACAATACTTATACCACACAGACACAGACACAGACAACAACAACACACACACACACACACACACACACACACAACACAGACACACACACACACACACACACACACACACACACACACACACACACACACACACACACACACACGCACGCACGCACGCACGCACGCACGCACGCACACAACCCAGACACACCACACACGCACGCACACACACACACACACACACACACACACACACACACACACACACACACACACCACACACACCACACACAGCACGCACGCACGCACGCACGCACGCACACACGCATGCATGTACGCACGCACGCACGCACGCACACAAACCAAGAACAACACACACACACACACACACACACACACACACACACACACACACACACACACACACACACACACACACACACACACACACACACACACACACACACACACACACACACACACACACACACACACACGAATAACAGCCAACCAACCAACCAACAAAAGAAAAACAGAAAACAGACAAAAACGCACCCCACCACCCCAGAACGTTTCAATACGGTACGGACAGAGACAAATGCCACGTACGAGTCCTCAACGCAGAAACATATCATCAAAGCATTGTTTACGAGAGTTTATGTCCCTAACACGCGTCATAACACGTCCTACACACCAACACACAGCACCACGCCGCTCTTTCCGTGTTTACCCACTGTGACGATGGACGCTTGATTCATTCTACATTAGTTCAGCCTTGAATCGGGGTACACCTGTTTCAGACTTCGACAAAGGATAGCCTACACCATAGGCGTCAAGCGCCTCACTAAAAACGTCGCTTTCCAGCACCATTTCCCTATCCTTCTCTGAGCAAACCTATTGTCGTTCCAGCACCATTTCCCTATCCTTCTCTGAGCAAACCTATTGTCGTTCCAGCACCATTTCCCTATCCTTCTCTGAGCAAACCTATTGTCGTTCCAGCACCATTTCCCTATCCTTCTCTGAGCAAACCTATTGTCGTTCCAGCACCAAGTAAAAATGTCCTTTAACTGACCGTTTTCGGAGACCTAGGGCCTAACCAGTGGCAGGAGGAAGGATGTCGCAAACCAGTGCGAGGAATTGTGCGCGAGACCAAGCTCCAGACAACGGCTTGCAACATCCTTTCTCCAGCCACTGCCGTAACTATGGTGACCAGGCGTTTCTTTTATAGCCGCCCACAAAATCCAAATCGTTTGAATCGAACCGGAACTCTTTTCTTTTACCCTAGGCGGACGCGCGTAAAGTTTACGTGCGTGCTTGGACGCAATGCTCTTTCCACAGTATTTTTAGTACCCAAACCTTCGGGAGGGCACTGACAGCGTCGGTGGACAGCTGCGCGGAGATAAAGAGTGGCCTTCACTGGCGTAACCAAATCTGGCAGAGTCTGGAGCAAGGAGCCGGCGTGAGATGCTCGGAGTATGGTCTCGCGCACGAGTGGCGTACTTCGCCTAAAACCCGTTCTTAATTGGGCGAACATTTGTTCGCGAACATAGTTTGGAGTATTGGGCGAATATAGCTGGTTCTTAATTGGGCAAACTTTTGCTTCGCGAGTACAGTTCGGAGTATTCATCCAACTGCGACGAAGCTATATTCGGTGTCCAAAAAGCTTCGCTCAACATGTTTTGGGAACATTCGCCCTATTCGACGAACATTGCCTCTGATTGGCTGAGAGCAGAGCTCTCCTGTGGATGAGGAAGAAATAAAAATAAACACGGATGACGGTGTCACTAGGTTCTTCACTCGCTTCGGAGGGAATATTTTTAATTTGTTGACTTGTGGGAGGCGCAGCCTCTTCTCTGGGACCCAGAATGAGATAGTAGTTAGTTGAATTATCCTGTGAGGAATGATTAAAGTATATTGACTTGACTTTAGCCTGCATTTTCGATCATTCTGTCTGCTGCGCGTCTGCCGCAAGTTCGGGCCGAAGCTTGCATCTCATTACAAGCCAGTTGAAAACGAAGTTCGTCGAACTGTCCGAACCATGTTCGGCGAACTGAAAGTTCAATTAAGAAACGAATCATAGTTCGTCGAACTGTCCGAAGTATGTTAGGCGAACAAACATTCGCTCAGTTAAGAACGGGCTAAAGGCCGCTTAGCCAAGTGGGTGTAGCCCGATGCACGGCTTGATGCCCCGGAGTATAGATGTATGAAGCACAGTTCCTTGTTGGTCTTATCGGAGGCTCCCACGGGCTGAGCACTCTCAGTGTCTGCTTTTCCCATTAATCCACAAATGCACCAAAATACAGGAGCTAACGATATGAATAACAGTCGAGAGAGAGAGAGAGAGAGAGAGAGAGAGAGAGAGAGAGAGAGAGAGAGAGAGAGAGAGAGAGAGAGAGAGAGAGAGAGAGAGAGAGTCTTTGTCTCTCTGTCTCTGTCTGTCTGACAGAGAGACAGAGAGACAGAGACAGAGAGACACACAGTAAAAGACAGAGACACACAGACAGACAGAGAGATGATAACTGATGATAATGCCATCACTTTATTTCATTCTTCAGAGTTTTTCTCTTTCGCCGGTGTTGTGGAACTCACTAACAATCAGCTGCAGTATTCGGAACTCATTCTACACAAGACGCTGTTGATCGGTTAGATCCAGGACCAGAGGCTGACACAGAGACTGCAGATGACGGCTGTGCAAGAGTTAACCCAAACGGAAGTGGGTGGGGTCGACGAGGGTCAACAGTCCTTCACGCTGTGCTGACTCTGCAGCACGTTGCCACGGCAACGGCTCCCCTGGCCCCCTCCTGCAGTATCGTCAGCCCCATGAAGGCGCGGCAGTATTCCTGACTATTCTGCACTGCACACAGGACGGAAACAGCTCGTCAGCTATCATTGGCGGGAGCTGCTACAAGTATCATTTTTGTAGCGACAAATACGTGTTTGTCGCGACAAACATGTGTTTGTCACGGCGAACACGTCTTTTGTCGCGATAAAATTATGTTTGTCGCGACAAAGCTTTTGTCGCTACAAATATTTGTCGCGACATAAACGTATTTGTGACGACAAAAGTTTTGTGACAAAAGACGTGTTTGTCGCGACAAAAGTATGCTTGTAGTTTTGTCGCGACAAAACACGTCTTTTGTCGCGACAAACACATGTTTGTCGAGACAAAACTTTTGTCGCGACAAATAATACTTGTGCAGCTCCCGCCAATGACAGTCAGCAGGCTAGCTAGTCAGGCCTTGCATTTTAACTTCAACCCAACCGCAAATAGTCGCCTTGACACGATTAAGGCCCAGTCAGTCATGATGGTTCTATTAGGGGTCAAATAAAGCAAAATGACAACAACAAGGAACAACAAACAAACGAAGAATTTGACCCCAACAGCAAAACAAAGTAACAAAATCCAAACCAACAAACCAACACACACACAGACACACACACACAGACACACACACACAGACACACACACACACACACACACACACCACAACACAACACACACACACACACACACACACACACACACACACACACACACACACACACACACCACACACACACACACACAAAAGCATTTAAAAAAAAAAGCAAAAAAAGAAGAAGAAAAAGCAAGCAACCAACAAACCAAACAAAAACGAAGAAAAACAAAACAAAGAAAAACAAAACAAACATTGCCCAATATAAGTCTGATTTACATTTCAAAAATAGAAAGCACCTTACAAGGAACAACAAACAAACGAAGAATTTGACCCCAACAGCAAAACAAAGTAACAAAATCCAAACCAACACACCAACACACACACACACACACACACACACACACACACACACACACACACACACACACACACCACACACACACACACACACACACACACACACACACACACACACACACACACACAAGCATTTAAAAAAAGAAAAAAGAAAAAAAAGCAAGCAACCAACAAACCAAACAAAAACGAAGACAGAAAAAAAGAAAAAGAAAAAAACATTGCCCAATATAAGTCTGATTTACATTTCAAAATACAAAGCACCTTACCAACGATCTTGATACCAACTCTACAACGACTACTTACCAATGATCTTGGACCCAACAGGAACGCTACGAGTACTTACCAATGATCTTGTCCCCAACGCTACAATGACTACTTACCAATGATCTTGGCCCCAACGCTACAATGACTACTTACCAATGATCTTGGCCCCAACGCTACAATGACTACTTACCAATGATCTTGGCCCCAACGCTACAACAATTACTTACCAATGATCTTGGCCCCAACGCTACAAGAATTACTTACCAATGATATTGGCCCCATCGGAAACGCTACAACGACTACGTACCAATGATCTTGGCCCCAACACTACAACGACTACGTACCAATGATCTTGGGCCCCCAAAGCACTACAACGACTACGTACCAATGATCTTGGCCCCAACACTACAACGACTACGTACCAATGATCTTGGCCCCAACACTACAACGACTACGTACCAATGATCTTGGCCCCAACACTACAACGACTACGTACCAATGATCTTGGCCCCAACACTGACAACGACTACGTACCAATGATCTTGGTCCCAACACTACAACGACTACGTACCAATGATCTTGGCCCCAGCACTACAACGCCTACGTACCAATGATCTTGGCCCCAACACTACAACGACTACGTACCAATGATCTTGGCCCCAACACTACAACGACTACGTACCAATGATCTTGGCCCCAACACTACAACGACTACGTACCAATGATCTTGGCCCCAACACTACAACGACTACGTACCAATGATCTTGGCCCCAACACTACAACGACTACGTACCAATGATCTTGGCCCCAACACTACAACGCTACGTACCAATGATCTTGGCCCCAACACTACAACGACTACGTACCAATGATCTTGGCCCCAACACTACAACGACTACGAACCAATGATCTTGGCCCCAAACTACAACGACTACGTACCAATGATCTTGGCCCCAACACTACAACGACTACTTACCAATGATCTTGACCCCAACGCTACAACGACAACTTACCAATGATCTTGACCCCAACGCTACAACGACTACTTACCAATGATCTTGACCCCAACGCTACAACGACAACTTACCAATGATCTTGACCCCAACGCTACAACGACTACTTACCAATCACCTTGACCCCACCAGGAACGCTACAACGACAACTTACCAATGATCTTGACCCCAACGCTACAACGACTACTTACCAATCACCATGACCCCACCAGGAACGCTACAACGACAACTTACCAATGATCTTGACCCCAACGCTACAACGACTACTTACCAATGATCTTGACCCCACCAGGAACGCTACAACGACAACTTACCAATGATCTTGACCCCAACTGCTACAACGACTACTTACCAATGATCTTGACCCCAACCTACAACGACTACTTACCAATGACTTGACCCCAACGCTACAACGACTACTTACCAATGATCTTTACCCCAACGCTACAACGACTACTTACCAATCACTATGACCCCACCAGGAACGCTACAACGAC
This sequence comes from Alviniconcha marisindica, assembly GCA_018857735.1. Taxonomy (NCBI): domain Eukaryota; kingdom Metazoa; phylum Mollusca; class Gastropoda; family Provannidae; genus Alviniconcha; species Alviniconcha marisindica. The sequence goes on along the minus strand of JABMCL010002010.1, from coordinate 305,450 downwards.
AACTTTCCAATGATCTTGACCCCACCGGCGTTGCCATCCTCAGCCAGGACGTTGCAGCCAGTGAGAACCCAGCCGGCGTCACAGGCCACCATGCGATGCTTGCGTTGCACCGGCGGCGTTTCCTTAGAGTACTTCAGCACACACTCCAACCCGGGGGCGTGGCAACAGGCCGCATACACCACGGACCCTGTGGACAGGGAGGTGGGAGGGGGAGGGGGGAGTGGGGGGGCGGGGACAATGATAACAATAATTAGAATCTTGTCGTAGAGACCATTCTAAGGCGCGCGCGCGCACACACACACACACACACACACACACACACACACACACACACACACACACACACACACACACACACACACACACACACACACACACACACACATACACACACACACACGCATGCACGCACGCACAGACACCCCCCACCCCCCACACACATACACACATACAGGTACCCGCACACATGAGTATACTGACTATACAAAGCTTAATTAACGCACAGCTTAAAATGGACAAAAACAGATTCTTGAGACGGATGAAGACCGCAGCACGGAACGGAAAACATGGCTATAGTTTTGGGGAAAAAGATGTTTTGAAGTTGACTTAAAAATGAGTCCCGAGAGAGTTTCTGTCGGAGAGGAATGGAATGTCATTCTCCATGAAGATAGGCTGAAAACAGAAAAGGCGCGGGATCCAACAGTGGAGAGTCTGGTGCGAGGAATCTGGAGGCTGAGAGTGTCAGAAGCGGAGCGGAGGGTACGGGAGGGTGTGTAAAGTTGAAGACAGTGACAGAGATAATACGGAGCATTGCGCGTGATACAGTTATAGCAGATAGTGTTTATCTTGTACTGAATTCTTTGTTGGATTGGGAACCAGTGGAGAGATTGAAACAGAGGAGTGATGTGGTCAGTTTTATGTCTTTTTTGCGGATCAGGGGGCGGATGGGGGTATGGGGTGTGAGAAAAGGAGCACACGTCAACAGAGAACTAGGCTGCTAGCTCCACTTAGCGTTCGGCATCAGCATCGACATACTTCTTGATTTTGTATTAGTTATTGTTAGTTAGTGTCATTGTAAAGCGCCATGTGCTCCCACCTTGTGTGGTAGATGGGCGCCCTAGAAATCCTCTTTATTATTATTATTATTATTTATTTATTTTAAATTTATTTTGAGAACACAACTCCTTTGGGCAGACGTTTGTCAACTTTGTTCGCGAATATCAGGCAACGCTCATGGCTCATGTGAAGCAGCTATGCAACCGGCTTGCTGAACGTTGGAAAGATAGTAGTTGCTTGGAATGTGCCACCATGGTATGTGATAGGGTCCCCCAAGGAATAAATATTAGGAACGTGAACCCCACAGTTCGTTGGTGATAAGGGACAGTGAGGTAACTGTACCTGATCGTTCCGTGACGTCAACGAAAGAAGTATGGTGACTACATCTATGGTTTCACCGAAAAGACATAGTGACTGTACCTCAGGGAGAATGATTAAGAACGTGACGTAAGCGAAGACGTTTGATGGCTGTACCTCAGCTTACAGTGACGTCAGTGAAGACGTTTGATGACTGTACCTCAGCTTACAGTGGCGTCAGTGAAGACGCTTGATAAAGGTACCTCACCCTACAGTGACGTCAGTGAAGACGCTGGATGGATGTACCTCAGCCTACAGTGACGTCAGTAAAGACGTTTGATGACTGTACCTCAGCCTAAGTGACGTCAGTAAAGACGCTTGATAAAGTACCTCAGTCTACAGTGACGTCAGTGAAGACGTTTGATGACTGTACCTCAACCTACAGTGACGTCAGTGAAGACCCTTGATAAAAGTACCTCAGTCTACAGTGACGTCAGTGAAGACGTTTCATGACTGTACCTCATCCTACAGTGACGTCAGTGAGCAGCAAGGTGACTGTACCTGATCGTTCTGCGGGGTTGGTGGAGGTGGGCGCTCCACTCTGGGCCCGACAGGTGCTGGCCGTGATGCTGGACAAAATCCCGTCAAAGTCCGGGAACTGGCTGTAGCTGGAGCAACCTGCCAACACGTCTCACACACTCAGGACGCAAACAGCAACTGCTAACACGCCTCACACATTCAGGACGAAAACAGCAACTGCCAACACGCCTCACACATTCAGGACGCAAACATCAACTGCTAACACGCCTCACACATTCAGGACGAGAACAGCAACTGCCAACACGCCTCACACATTCAGGACGAAAACAGCAACTGCTAACACGCCTCACACATTCAGGACGAAAACAGCAACTGCTAACACGCCTCACACATTCAGGACGAAAACAGCAACTGCCAACACGCCTCACACATTCAGGACGAAAACAGCAACTGCTAACACGCCTCACACATTCAGGACGAAACAACCCGAAAGCAACCAATCCCTAACACGCCTCACACATTCAGGACGAAAACAGCAACTGCTAACACGCCTCACACATTCAGGACGAAAACAGCAACTGCTAACACGCCTCACACATTCAGGACGCAAACGGCAACTGCCAACACGCCTCACACATTCAGGACGAAAACAGCAACTGCTAACACGCCTCACATATTCAGGAAGAAAACAGCAAATGCTAACACACCTCACACATTCAGGACGAAAACAGCAACTGCTAACACGCCTCACACATTCAGGACAAAAACAGCAACTGCTAACACGCCTCACACATTCAGGACAAAACAGCAACTGCCAACACGCCTCACACATTCAGGGCAAAACAGCAACTGCCAACACGCCTCACACATTCAGGACGAAACCAGCAACTGCAACACGCCTCACACATTCAGGGCAAGAACAGCAACTGCCAACACGCCTCACACATTCAGGACGAAACCAGTAACTGCCAACAAGGCTACAACATTCAGGACGAAACCAGTAACTGCCAACAAGGCTCAAACATTCAGGACGAAACCATTAATTGTCAACACGACTCAAACAGTCAGGACGAAACCAGTAACTGCCAACAAGGCTCAAACAGTCAGGACGAAACCAGCAACGAAACCACCAACTGCCAACACAGCTCAAACATTCAGGACGAAACCAGTAACTGTCAACAAGGCTCAAACATTCAGGACGAAACCATAAACTGTCAACGCGACTCAAACAGTCAGGACGAAACCACCAACTGTCAACACGACTCAAACAGTCAGGACGAAACCACCAACTGTCAGCACGACTCAAACAGTCAGGACGAAACCACCAACTGTCAACACGCTCAAACAGTCAGGACGAAACCACAACTGTCAACACGCTCAAACATTCAGGACGAAACCAGTAACTGCCAACACGGCTCAGTCAGGACCTAACCAGCAACTGTCAACACCGCTCAAACAGTCAGGACGAAACCACCAACTGTCAGCACGACTCAAACAGTCAGGACGAAACCATTAACATGTCAACACGGGTAAAACATGCAGGATGAAACCAGCAACCCGGTCAACTTCCGATGTAACTGTAATGCAGAGGGATGTGTTGAGATGTAATTGTTATTGCAGCAATACACGTGACTGCTTTCTCACTTTGTTTATTTTATTTTAACCTTTTTTTTTTTTTTGCTTTATGAAAGGGGCCGGCCGGGGGAGGAGGGGGATGGGGAGGAGGGAGAGGGGGGTATGGGGGGGGGGGGGGGCAGGGTCTTACTTACCCATGGGGACCTTATTCATGGACACGTCACACTGCACCTCCGTCTTGGCCCCGTTAAAATGGGAGGAGGGTCCGGCCTTCATGTACTCGCAGGACAGGAATTTCACCTTGCAACACCTGGCGTAGGGCTTGACACCTGCACACAACAACACGACGATCAAGGTGTGTTCACTGGAAAAGCCTTTCATCTGGCAAAACCTGGCATAGGGCTTGACACCTGCACACAGCAACACGACGATCAAGGTGTGTTCACAGGACAAGCCTTTCACCTGGCAACACCTGGCGTAGGGCTTGACACCTGCACACAGCAACACGACGATCAAGGTGTGTTCACAGGACAAGCCTTTCACCTGGCAACACCTGGCGTAGGGCTTGACACCTGCACACAGCAACACGACGATCAAGGTGTGTTCACAGGACAAGCCTTTCACCTGGCAACACCTGGCGTAGGGCTTGACACCTGCACACAGCAACACGACGATCAAGGTGTGTTCACATCGTACTGACCTCCTTTCCTCCCTGGCACTGGACCAGCAACACGCACAAGGTGTGTTCCAGACAACCTTTCACATGGCAACACCTGGCGTAGGGCTTGACACCTGCACACAGCAACACGACGATCAAGGTGTGTTCACATCGTACTGACCTCCTTTTGCCTCTCGGCCCTGGACCGCCACGCACTTAAACGGCTGTCCCGTTTCCATGACAACCATTTCTCCCTTCCTCGTGTTCGCCTTTTCCTGGAAACAAGGACCCGATGATATGCAACAGCAACAATAATAATCTTAACGATAATAGTAATAATTATAACAACAACAATAATTATAACGATGATGACATATTTTTATGTTGATGGTGTTGGTGTTGGTGTTGGTAATGGTGGTGGTGGTTTGTGTGGCGGTGATGATATCTGGAGGATGGTAGCAACCACTATGATGGAACAAACACAACGATGATGATTTGGTATGAAGGCAATAAAGTGATAATGACAAACTACTGCTACTACCACTACTGCTGCCACTACTATTACCACTACTGCTGCTACTACCACAACTACTGCTACTGATTCTGCTACTACTGCAACACCTATCCATTAAATAAAATGACAATAATGGCTTGGTTTAGCATTACAGAGGACTCTAGAACAAAGAACTGACTACTATATGACAACAAAGCGTTAGTTTGGGGAAAGAAAACTCAGGATTTGTGGCCCCTTCTCATCACTTTCAACTCTATTTTTAAGAGTTTATCTCCGCAACTGAGAATTCGGCATAATATAATTCATGCCAAAAGATGCTTTTTTCCCGGTTTTTTTTTTTTTTGCTTTCTTTTTTCGCGGACAGTTTCCGCTTTCATTCAGGCATCTGCATACCGCCTGCGGGGGAGGCCCACAGCTTAGGGGAATGAAGCAAGGCATACAGTCATTAAGGAGGAAAGACAGGAGGAAAGAGGGAAATATGAATGCGAAGGGAAAGGAAGGAAGGAAGACAGAGTGGAACAGAAGAAAGAACAACAACAAAACAACATAAAAAAACAAAAAAAAAAAAAGAGACAACCCAACAACAGAGAGAGAGAAGTAGTAGTAGTAGTAATGGGAGTTTAATGTCCTGTCAACCACACAGGGTCACCTCAGGTCATAAGCAAAATACACATTTCTAAACTCTTCTCACATATATATCAACCCTCTGTCAAGTCCATCTACAAAACCAATCACTTCGCAAACATAAAACATACATACACAAACACCAGACACAAATTTTCGAAGAGTTAGTCCCCTTTAATATTACCC